>CM044006.1:43306319-43408819 GCA_024085815.1 Flaveria linearis
GCCATCGCCATAATCCCACTGCAATTTTCACTTGCGTGATAACCCTGAATCCATAAATACCTTAAAGAAGGTACATTAAGCACAAAAGTAGCTAGTGCTTGTTCACTAAACCCACACCCTCTCATTTCCAGTTTCTGCAGTTTTGGACACCCTTTTGATAACTCAATAAGCCCTGCATCAGACTCACCAGTAAAACCAAGAAGCATGTATCTCACATTCTGTGCATACTGCCCGATATAGCCCAACCCAACATCGGTCAGACCACCAGGCCGAAGATACACACCTAACCGTTCCAGTTTGGTACACCCATCGAGCAAAGCCCGTACCCCGTTATCTAATGGTAGTTCTGTGATTCTCTCCTCTTTATCCAGTAAAATCATCCTGAAATCATAAAGCTTTTTCAAATGAGTTCCTACACTTTCCAAAGCTTCATTTGTGACATCTGTGAGGTTTACATGTAAACATTCTAGCTCGGGACAGCCTTGTGCTAACGAAATCAGCCCAGTTTGGGACACAAAACCCTCTTCGTCATCGCCTCTTTCAATCTTAATCCGGCGTAACTTCTTGCAAAACTGACCTAGAACCTGTAAACCCCTGTCTCTAATTGCATCCCTTGTATCAAGAACCTCCAAATTAGGGCACCTTTGAACCAAAAAGCAATGATCTTCAGTATCAAATAGCACGTATAGAAGATCAAGCTTTGTTATCCTCGAAGCAAAGGGTAGAACAATAGGGATTTCGGTTTGACTCATGTAATTCAAAGCCATACACCTCAAACTAGGAGGAAACTTCAGCCCTGTGTATTTCTCAGGTTGATTACTAAAAGCACCACCCCCAAACTCTTGCAAGTTTACTACATGATTAAAGAAATCAACAAGCTCTGTAAGATCACACTCACTGATCTTCACAGACACCAAAGACTCACAACAGTTTTTCGCAATAAGTTCAAGATCTTTAAAACTGAACTTAACAAGATCAGTCATGTAAAAGTTCAACACTTGAAGAACAGAGTTATTCAAAGCTAATTCATGCAACCATTGCCCATCTTTCTCAACAATCATACTCTCTTGCAGGTACAAAACCCTCAGATTACCACACAACTTACCGATTTGCAGCAACCCATCTGTCGAAAACCCCGAGCACAAATCAAGCTTCAAAACCCTAAGCTCATGACCTCTGGTTCTCGTTAACAAGTCAATATCTGAATCACGAACAATCATCCGTCGGAAATGAATAGCTTTTAAGCAATTCAACGAGCTCGCGATTTCTCGAACCCATGGGGTGACAAAACCGCCCCAATCTTCGGGAATCAGATCGAACATAGCGGCACGAGGTTTCCCTTTGACGGTCAACGACTCGAGAAGGGGAAGCGTTGACGAAGGCGAAAGGGGGTGGTGGAGTAGCACATGGCGACGGTGACGTGCTTACGTGTGACGCCGTCGAGCTCGCACCACTTCCGGCAGACTGAGGCGACGGAGCTCCGGTCACGGCAGTCGTGGATGTACGGCACCACGCAGTTGAACACGGTGTCTGTAAACTCCGTTGAATCTGTTACCAATCGAGATGCTTTTTGATCTTCTTCCATATGGTTCGATTTCGAACCCTAATTGGTGGTGAATTGAGGAAAACACTAGGGTTCAAGTGTGTGTGTGTTTTGAAGAGAAAACAGTGTGAATTGGATTACAAAAGCGTGAGATTAGGGTTGATTGGTGGTGACAGAAGTACGGAAGGTGTAAAGGGTTGTTTTGCGACGGAGATAGCGACGGCGGGACCGATGGGATATTAGAAGACGGAAGCATGGATTTTATGCGACGGTTGCGAAGAACATAGAATCCGGCCGGCAAGCGGAACCTTTTTAAGATCTAGTTGACTTTACCCACTTTGAGTTTTTCTTCATAGACCCTTGTGTTTGTGGAAACTTCTCAAATGGTGCTTCGAAGTTTGATCTTATGACTTAAAAAAGATTGTATCTGATTTCGCTCCGAATATGCATAGGGTTTAAGGAAAGGTCGGATTGCTTTACAATTTGATGGACATAATTTTATCCTACAATTTGTGTAGGAAGTTGTTTTGTAGGGCTTGAATCCATGGCTAAATATGACAAAACATCAAACTTACAAAACACCAAACTTATTAATTTGCTATAATGTTTGTCATCAATCTAATAACTTAAAAGAAAATGAGGGATCAATTTCCGAACTTACTGAAAGGGTGAAAATTAATCCAACAAATTAAAATCGACTATAGGAACTATGGGAATATTAGGGCTTGTTTAAAGGGTGCTAATCCTGGTTTTTGTATCCCTGAGGTTCTAATTGTTTAAAGTAGTAGTAACAATATTGTTCATGTCAGCATTAGCAATTACTTTATGGATTGTTGAAACTAATTTGGTTTTGGTAAATCCATGATACTGATAGTTTAAACTATCAATTGCAACTTGTTACTGATTATTTTCCTTAATCCATCAATTAATTTTTATTAATGATACACAACCTAAATTTTTCAGCGCCAAAATGGTTTTATTAATGATACACTAACCTTTAGTTGCAAAATACTTTTTAAAACACATGTTATAGTATTAACTTTTATTGTTGATAATTTTTCCTTAGGTGGTAACTTCTTACTACTACTTAGATCAAGTTTATCAATACAAAAGGTTCCACCAACAAACTTGTCCGTCTTAACTATTATTACCCATAGACAAAAACTTCATATGTTTTTTTTCCTAAAAGTTTGACTGTTGTTTGGTAGTAACTGTTACGTTCTGTTAATAGCAGCAACAAGTTACTATTGATCATTATACAACCGATGAGAACACGCAGCAATAGCAAATAATTGCCAAACATTTGAAGCATGTTCTACAATATAAAATTTAAAGTCACCACTTGTCTTTGGTGACAACAAGTTAGCCCCCGGTTTCTCCAAAGAATTCTTTATTGTACGGTGTACCATAAGACATGTTATTTAACATTTTCACATTAGCTATATGACAGAATCATTATAGCTATGTAGCGAACGATTGAGTTCTTGCGTTTGACACAACCTTTTTTAAATTTAGGCGATATCTAATTTAGGAAAAGCTCCAATCTCATAAGCGGGATACACTGGGTATGTTTGTATGTTTGTATTTATGTTCCAATCTCATAATATTCTAAACAACCCAGTAACATATTTTGGTAGATTTTCCTATCATATTCATGAAAACTTTATTTGCTTTAGAATTAAGGTATGTGTTATACTCCTGTGAGGTAGCAATACTACGTGAGTGATGTGGCATGATCATGACATGCGGAATACCACACTCTTGGGGCATGGGTGGATCGGTGATGATGCATTGCCATGCTTCTTGCTGCAAAAGATTGAACTGAAACTCCACTCATGGGATGTGCAGAATAACACGACCTTAGTATATATAATAACTAGCATTATATATTAGCATAGATATGCGAACAAAATGAAATAAAAAAAGCTTAATATCATGACACGTGACACTTTAAAACCTTTTTTGTTATATATATGTAAATATAAATTATCATAAGCATTCATCTTTTATAGAAACCTTTTGAACTTTTATGTAAGCGTAAGCACCCAATTCCTAAAGGTAAAATAAGATCTAGAGTAAATTATATTTTTCGTCCTTTAGATTTATTGTAAATTTCAGATATTGTCCTTAAGATAAGTAAATTAGAGTAATTATCCTTTACGTTTAAGTTTTGTTACACGTTTAGTCATTTTCCATCCGTTTGTTTTATTAATAAAATTAGGTTATATGATTTGCACATGCGGGTAAATTTGTCTTTTTACCCTTATTAATAAAAACATAATATATTAAAACCAACCAACCCACCCTACCCCATCTCTCCCTCCCTACCCATCTCTCCCTCCCTACCCCATCTCTCCCTCCCTCCCCCTCCATCCCCCTCCCTCCCCCTCCATCCCCCTCCCCCCCCTCCCCCCCCCTCCATCCCCCTCCCTCCCCCCCCTCCCCTCCCCCCCTCCCCCCCCCCCCAACGCCTCCCCCCCTCCCCCCTCCCCCCCAACGCCTCCCCCCCTCCCCCCTCCCCCCTCCCCCCCCCCCCTCCCCCCCCCCTCCCCCCCTCCCCCCTCCCCCCCCCCTCCCCCCCCCTCCCTCCCTCCCTCTCCCTCCCTCCCTCCCTCCCTCTCCCTCCCTCTCCCTCCCTATCTCAAAGTACACCCCATTTCTCCTTCACTGCCACTCCTCCGTCACCATCCCCTATAACCCACCTTCAGCGCCCCCCCTCCCCCCTCCCCCCTTCCCCCCTCCACCCCCTCCCCCCCTCCCCCCTCCCTCCCTCCCTCTCTCCCTCCCTCCCTCCCTCCCTCCCTATCTCAAAGTACACCCCATTTCTCCTTCACTGCCACTCCTCCGTCGCCATCCCCTATAACCCACCTTCAGCGCCACCCCTTCGCCACCTTCCCCGACCCACTTCTGGTCACAACCGACATCTGCAAACCACCATCTACATCACCATAGACAACCTCCATCACCCCATCTAAACCACGCTAAACCACCTCCACCTCGCTAAGCCATCAGCGACGGCCGCCGCCATGGTCATCTGCATCAATCTCCAAATCTGACTAGTCAACCACCACCATTGTCACCTTCAACACCCTTAAAATCAGAAACAACCAGAGACAGAAGGATAACGCCGATTGCGACTGGATGTGGTGGTTGTGGAGGAACGAACAATAGTTGCGGGGTAGTAGGGGTTGGTCGAAACCCTTGAATAATCCACACCTTCTCTGTTTGATTTTTCGCCTGAAAACCACCATGGCAATTGTGAACGAAAGATTATTGTTGTTTTGGTGATTAGATAAGGTATTTGATGGTTCGAGAGGTTCACGGCGATTACGACAGAGGTGGCTACGGTTGGCGGTGGCAGTTGTAACAAGGGAGGGACGGTGATTTTTCTTGAAGAGGAAAGATTAAAGATAGATAGAGAGAGAGAGAGGGAGTAGCGAGAGAACGATTCTTTTTTATATATTTTGCTTTTTTCTAATTTGTTTATTTGTTTGTAAGTTAATAAGGTAAAATGATAAAATTACGTAGTTAATAGAAACTTTCAACACTCGTTAGTGAAAATGATGAAATCTATAAATTTTTTTAAACGTAAAGGACAATTCTTATAATTTTTTTAATAATATCTGAAATTTACTATATACTTAAAAGGACGGAAAAAATAATTTACTCTAAAATCTATATTGTATGAATATTGTCATTTTCACGGCATAAGACCAATACATATATAAATACAAAAACCTCCGTGCTGCGCTGTTAAGAAAACGACAACGTTTACCACAGTCCACAAGATACTATATGTATTTACTAGTGTCATGACATAATATTAATACAAAACAAAATTATTGCACCTGATGTTAGTAAAATATATAAAAAATGAAAATTAAAAGACCACACAAGTTTCTTACATGATTTGCGAGCCCAACTCAAATCATAGACCATTTTATTTATGACAAATCTCATGGAAGTTTAAAAGATATATTTTGCCTCCGGTTAGATATAACTTAAAAATAATAGTGGTTTGGGTGCGTTAGAGGTAGGCCGGTAGCGTCATGTTTTCTCAAATAGGATGTTGTGAGTTCAAATCTCGTTTGGAATAATATTCCTCGGAGAATTTTCTAGCTGTGTGTACCATCCTAGATGGGGTGGGCTCGGTCGCCACGTTCTGTTTTTCGGGTAGAAGAGTAATCTGTTTGTATGAGTGATCCTTGGTGATTAGACTTTTACTATTAGAAAAATAGGTATAAAACCGGCAACAATATGTAAAATGTTTTGAACTTGATACATATTTTAATTATGTATAATGAGCTAAATTATTTGATTTGAAATATCGAATCTATGAATTTTGTCGTCTTCTATAATAGATGACCTAAACAAAAGTAACCACTCATTACATAATATGAATTTTGCAATTTAGATTTGACACCATGAATAGTAGTTCACCATGAATAGTACATTCACTTCTTCTCCTCCCCTCACCACACTCCAACACCACCATCCCAACACTCCATCAGATCCACCACTTGGTTCCATTTTCATGATCATCATCATCATCATCTTCAACTTCAATGGCTGAATCACCAATCTCCTCATCGCCAAAGCCCTAACCCTCGCCGGCGTAACCCACATGTTCGGCGTCGTCTCACCCTCTTCCCATCCCGCAATCCACCACCACCACCACCACAAATGACATCCGCCTACACCACCGCCACCGCCACCGTCTTCCGACCACCACCACCAAAATCCCCAAACCCTAAACCACCACCACCACACCTCCAATTCCCCCCAGACTGCGGCGGAGAAGAGGAAGAGAGTGGCGGAGGCGTATTTGGAGAAAATGAGGGCTGCTGCGAGACTGGATCATACGAACTGGGTTCCATCAAATTTCATTCGAAGGTTTGTTTTTTAATCGACTTTAGTTGATCCAGTACGTACTTCTTGATTTGATCCGATTTGATGTGATTTTGGTGTTGTTCATAGATTTCAATCGAGTAAGAAAAGACCCACTTCGATTTGAGCTTAAATTCCTTTGATTGTTGGAAGATTATGAGCTGCCCATTTGATTTCTGATCGAGCATTTGATCGAACAGGTTATGTGCATAAGATTTGAATCAAATTGATCCGTGAGATTGGGTTGAATTCGGTTAAGATCTAAGGAATTGATTCGATTGATTAACTTTGTGTTGTAGATACGCCATTGATTCCCTGTTTTTGAGTGGAATCTAAGATTCTAAGGTGTCAAAGTGCATAATTGTGGATTCAACTGAAGAACATTTGAGTTTCGAATTCTTGATTTGCAGTGTGTGGAGAAATTGTGTTGTATGATGGTTATTTAGATCTTGAGTTGAATGTTGTGAACTATGAAGTGTAAGCATGAGTGGTGGTAGCACTGCTAAAATGGTTTTTTCAGCTGCTACCCCTAGAAGATCAAATGCGAATGAGAAACGAGTTTCTTTTGATATTGAAAATCATTCTAATGGAGGATTGAAATACCCAAATTCGGATTTTGTTGATGGCGATAGAGGTGCTTTGGCAAGCTCCAAGAACCCGATTATCGTTGCTGATATACTGAAAATATTGTTTTTTATACTGGTTTGGTACACATTCAGCACATCCCTCACATTGTAAGTCCCTTGAAAACATTTGATGATTAATAGGTTAGTACTTAGTACAGTCTTGAACTATAGTCATATGATGTGTTTGTTCAATCATCAATGGTTAGGTATAATAAGACTCTTTTGGGAGATGATTTGGGAAGATTCCCTGCTCCTTTGTTGATGAATACTATTCATTTTGGAATGCAAGCCGTTTTTTCAAAGGGCATTATATACTTTTGGTCCGAAAGATTCCAACCGAGTGTATTGTGAAAAATCTTGGTGTAAGGTTATCATTTAGTTTTTTGTTTCTCTTTCGTTTGATTTTGTTGTTGCTACATCTACAGTAGCTGTTTGTTTGGAGTTAGTTGGGTTTAATGCAACAGTGTTATGCAGATACATTTCTGCTTTGATTTTTGCCTAATTTTGCTTATCGTTTGCTCACCGATTTTAGCATCTGTTTGATATTGTCTTTGACTATAATGAGGTTGTTTAACAAATCTTTATCTTTTAATCTCGAATGTACTTTCTGTTCCATGCTTAGAAATACTTTATGTGAACATAATCTTATGGAAATATGTTATATCATGGGCTGGGTTAAATGCATCTAATCAAGTGGTTTTTAATTAGGTGATCTTTAACTTATTTTGGCCACGGTGACATTTTAGTCAAAATTTTTATGAGATGGAGAAGGGTGAGATAGGTAAGTCATCACACATGCATCACAATAAATGTCTGTGCATCAAAAATTAAGCCATGTCTAACATTTAATTTCCTTTACACAGATTACATTGGTATTTTGCAAAAAAATAGAAGACAAAAGCACGATGGCAGGGGAGCCATTCGTTACGCTGCTTATAAAGGACGCCAGGTACGATACCCACTTCAACTAAAACACTTCCTATGAAGACCAATAATGATGTAATACTTGCATCTTATTCCAACAGCAATGAAGAGGTCGATGTTAAGCTTTGGGATGAAATAACAACATCTTCCAACATATTTAGGGCGGCAATAGAAGCACGGGTGCCGATTTGCTTTGAAGACCCTTATCCCTAAGCAACAATAATCGTAAGTCACCTTTATCCTTACGCCATTTTCGTTTTCATTGCTAAAATTGTGTGTGTTCAATGATAAAAATTTATAGTTTATTCATGTAATTATAATCTAAACAAAACGATTTAAAGATACTGATTAACATCATTTGAGTGTCGGTGGAACTCATGGCTTTGTCTAATTAATTGAAGATTACGATTGTGAGTCAAGCTTCTTATCAATATTGAGTTCTTGAATCCATTGAGGTTGCTTGCATCACACCTGAGGTAAAATTTTATTTTAAATCAGTTGACATTTGTAAATTATATTGCCTTTGAAATTTATTAGAACAAAGTCAATAATAGTTCAACAAACATTAGTTATCATAGTCGACTGGAGTTATTGGCTTGGCAACCTTTCTAAAGACTCAAACACACTATAATCATAAGTTTTAAGCATAGTTTATATGCTTTTGTTTAGTTAACATTTGCTTTTCTTTACTTGGGGGACCCTTTTATTATTGTATTTTGTTTGCAACACATTAACAAGTTCTATTTGTTTTACTTTTGACATTTTTATTTTAATGTTATTGCTCTTTATTGTGTTATTATTTTTCAATTTCATAGTTTGTATGCAATATGTTGCTATTTCATAAAAAATGTTCATCATTGTTTTTTACATCTCAAAATTTGCTATGTATTTTTGGAAAAATTAAAGTGATGTGGTCTAACATACAGAAAAAGTACTGTTCCGCAGCTTGGATGTCTTAGCCTATTTCATTTTTGCAGGTAGGTTTGACCGAAATTTTCTCTCTCACATTTTATGCATAACGTCTTTGAATTTTGTAAATTTTATGTATATATAATTAGATCGCAAGTAAAAATAATATGCACTAATCATGTTCACCTCCAAATACAGGTTAAACGGAGTGAAAAAAATTCAACAGGTAGTCGTATGTCTGTTTCGGTTTGTTTTTTTATGTATATATATTTTGTATATGATGATATCATAAAATAAGAAGTGGCACCTTGCTCAACTCATTCTATAATCCATTGTCTCCCTCTGTTTTGTCATGATTTTTCTAATCCTATTTTTGAGTAATTAAAGATGCATGGAATTATATGAAGATTTATACTGTAGTTTATTATTATTCCAAACACATGTTTGATTCCTTGATTATTGTTCTCCATTTAGTGAAACCACTATTGGGTTGAGCTTTGAATTTTGTTTTCGAAGTTGGGACCTATGCTGGGTACGTTAGTTTTTTCTGCTGTTGCGCACACTATTAAAAGTTAGTTCTTGCAGCACGACAGAGGTCAAGCGTATATGTCAATTCTATTTTTATTAAGTGCATGTCCTGTTTTTTGGTTATTATAACCTTTTCATTTCATAATATTATAACTAAAATGTTGTTTATGATTGTTTATTATTTGTTTGTTATTTATTGTTTCTATTTTGCTTTTGCATACGAAATGTTTCATTCTCAGATTACCATGTACTGCTTCTTAATTGTTATGTGTTTTATATATTATGAATTTTGCTTTGTAAATTGAGGCATTTGTAAACTCGATCCATTCAAAAACATAAATTATATGTAGGGGAAGAAGTGATTTGATAAAGGGCAAAGATATCCTGATTACCCATTAGTGCATCATTCTTTTGGAGCAACAACATATCTTTTTGAGCCGCTACAAGAACGCAGAATGCTTTTGCAGCCAGATTATCAGCTTAGCTAGCAACTCCCATTTATAGCATCTCTACAGAACTACCAAAACAGCTCCTGCTCTTATGCATGTAACCTCTATATTTTTTGTAAATCATAAACACCATGTTGTAACTACAAACTATGTTGTAACTACAATCTAGCTCGTAGACTTTTTATTAAACGGAAAGAAAACTCGCGCAACGCGCGAAAATGAATACCACTAGTTTATTTTAATTTTCAACTTTTATGATTCTTAATGGTTGATGGTGGTGATAATTCAATCGTAACAAATGATGGTGTTGTGATGAAACTCACGATAATCTAATTACACCTCAATGAAGATACAGTTGAAAACTAACAACAGTGTCAAACTAAAATACCCACAAAGGTGTAGAACAATAAGAAAACTGAAGAGATGAAACCAGTGATTATCACTTGATCAATCACCCACAAGTCAACCCAATTCACGGTGAAAAGAGGTTGATAGCACAAGACGATGAAGACAAGATGCGAGACCAAGCAGCGAACAAGACCACAATGACAACGTGTGGCTCTGTAGACTTCTACGACCTTCACTGTCAAACCCTAACCTGTCACATCCCGGCGGAAGCGTGAAATGCTTAGGGTGCGACTCGTTGGTTCAAAACACATTGATTGTCATAATACGCAAATCACAAAAATAAATTAAACATCACTTTTATTATCTTATAATTTATAGGATTACATTGTTACAAAATTTAGTCTAATATCTTAGACTTATACATTTGTAATCCTATTCTATTTTCATGTCTTTATCATTTCACATATTCTTCAACTAATAGTGGACGTGAACATCCACGTATAGACTGAAGTCAAACAGATCGATAGTCAACCAAATGCGCAGCTTTCCTAAATAGTCGTGCCGATCACTAAACATGTTGCACGTATACACAAGATTATAATACATTATGCTGTCCTGAAAAAGATAATCAAAATAGTCAATATAAAGTTGGTGAGAATATAGATAGGATAATCAATAATAAGTTTCTTAAATGATGTAACATAAACAAGTTCACAAACAAACCTTACTTATATGTCAAGTGATTTATAACTGTCACAAATATAATCACAGAATCAAATAATATAACATCACGATCCCTATTCGGTAGTCTCAAGTAGGTCCAGTTGGTGCAGGAAATATGTTTCTAAGTAGCGCAACCTATATTATCTGATAATTCCTCATCTGAATTAATGGTTGTGTCTTAAGCCAATCAATGACAGTAACTTATCAAAATTCTCATTTATGTTAACATCATAATTTAAAGCACATAGTATGTTTTCCCCCCAAAACTTATAAATAAGAAGGGGCTATGTTACAATAATTCTAGCCAAGTATCAAATAATTCCTATAAAATAATTATTTCTTAGAATAAATTTAATTTCTTTAAAATTTTCAGCACTTTAAATCACTAATTATGTCAAAATTTCAATCCAATAGCTAATTCTGTTAAAAAAATCACTAAAATTTACCAGCATAAACATTCTGAAATCTATATTATCTCATAAAATTTCAGGTCAATAACTAATAACAGCCAAATTACTAGAATTTTTACAAGTTTCATATTAATTGGAAAAAATAGTTTAACATCTCTAAAAATTCTGAAATTCCTACAAATTGTTCTATTCTGAATATGATAATTTATGTAAGTTTTCTATATTTTATCTCACTGTTTTGCTATTTATTTAAATTTTCTATTTACAGAATATTTTAAAATATAAAACTCAGTCATACATGCGAATTTAGTCACGAAATTTATTCTGTAATTCCTATAAAATACAAGGGCTACTGTATAATTTTTCTAGGTTTTTATCAGGTTTGGAGCTTTTGTATAATAGTTTTCTTTCATTTCCTTGAATTAATTATATAAATTAATCTATCCAATATTTTCACCTCTTATTTTGCAGATCAATATTTCTAATATTTTTTAACAAGTTTCTAGTTTTATTCCCACATTTAATCCAATTCATCAAGAATGTTCATGTTTCAACCCTTTAATTCCTTTATTTTTGTCCAAATCCTTTGTTTTTATAAAACTTTCAAATTTCTTGTTTTTGATTCCTTTTTCTTATTGATTTTTTATAGAATCAAGTATTTCATGATAATTTTTGTAAATATCCTTGGTGATTTAACTAAAGGGTTGATTATATGTGTTAGTTTAAACACATATATAATTTGTAAGTTATAGTTTTAAGAATCATAACTTTTTTATGAATAGAACTAAAGGATTTGCTTGGCTAAACTTCTTGATGATCCGATTAAGGTGATAGTCCTTGATGTTTGATCACAAGCTAGTTGAAGGTGAGTAAAAGTGGTGATGGTGATTGTAAAACCGAAGCAAGAGTTGATGATGGTGTGTTCAAGAATCCGAGAATAAGAGAGTTATGGTAGTGGTGACTTGAAAACCGAGAGTGGGAGAGAGTGAGCCGAGAGATAGTGGTGGTTGTGGTGGTTTGCGGTTGTGGTGGTTTGCGGTTGTGGGGGGTGTAGTGGTTTCATTATGGCCGAGGGTTTTACAAAGAAGTGGAGGGATCATCATTAACTCTAGTGTTTAAAGTGATGAGGTGGGGATTATAGGCTTGATTATTGGCTCATTAGGAGGAGAGGTGGCAAGTTTCTAAGAGTGTTTAGTGTCATGGGTGCTAGGTGGCGGATTTAGGAGGTGATTAGTGTCAAAGGTGTGGCTAGGTGGCGGTCGATTGGATTAATGACTTACTTAGTCATTAAGCTAGTTTTAATTAGTAGTTTAGGTGTTTGATCGGGTTATTTAGTGTCTTAATAAACCGAGGTTAGGGCTAATGTTGTGTTTTAGTTAGTGTTTTAGTGTTTGATAGCTATTATTATATGAAAATTATATCAAAGGTAAGTGTAAATCCTAGTTACCACTAAAATCTGATGTATAGGCTCGTAACATATCTTTCAATGTTTGGATTGTTTTCCAACTCTATCCATCTATCTGTGGATGGTATGCTGAACTCATATTTATCCGAGTTCCTAAGGCTTTTTGTAAATTCTACAAAAATCTTGAAGTAAATCTACTATCTCTGTCAGATATTATTGAAATGGGTATTCCATATCTAGACACAATTTCTTTCATATAAATTCTTTCTAGCTTTTCCATCTTATAATCTTCTCTGACTGGCAAGAAATGAGCGGACTTAGTCAGTCTGTCAACTATAACCCATATTATGTCATACCTACTTGAGGTTCTGGCAACTTAGTTACAAAATCCATGGTGATCTGATCCCACTTCCACTCAAGAATTTCTGGTTGTTGCAAACATCCTGAAGGTTTCTGATATTCAGCCTTAACTTTTGAACATATATCACATTTTGTCTACAAATTTCGCAACAGATCTATACATACCCGACCACCAATACTGGTTTCTCAAATCCTTGTACATCTTATTGTTTCCTGGATGTACTGAATACCTAGTCTTATGTGCTTCTTTTAAAATAGTTTCCCTTAGCATGTTATTGTTAAGAATCCATATTCTTCCTTTAAATCTCAGGATTCCATCTGACATTGCTTCCAGTTACTTGCTCTGTCTCATTACATCTTTTAATTCATCTTTTCGTTGGGCTTCTCGAATCTGACTGATTAAATCCGAGCGTAACTCTATCCTCATAGCACGAACCCGTAATGGCTTAGTTCTTTCTTTTCTACTTAAAGCATCGGCCATTACATTTGCTTTTCCTGAGTGATATTTGATTTCACAATCATAGTCACTTAGTAGTTCTATACATCTTCTCTTCCTCATATTCAACATCTTCTAATCAAATATATGTTGTAAACTCTTATGATCTGTATAAATTATGCACTTCGTTCCATATAGATAATGTCTTCAAATCTTAAGTGCAAACATTACTGTTCCTAGTTATAAATTATGTATAGTGTACTTCTTTTCACTTCCTCTGAGTTGTCTAGATGCATATGCAACTACCTTATCTCATTGCATTAAGACACATCCGAAACCTTGATGTGATGCATCGCAATATACTACAAAATCGTTTGTTCCCTCTGGAAGTGCTATGATAGGAGCACTGCATAACTTATTCTTTAAGAGTTCAAACGTAACGTTCTGTCTTTCTCCCCAAACATATGGCTTATATTTTTGAGTTAAATCTATTAAAGGCTGGGCTATCTTTGAGAAATTTTCTATAAACCTTCTATAATAACCTGCCAAACCTAAGAATTGTCGTACTGCAGTTGGCATTTTTGGAATTTTCCATTTCTTAACTACTTCAATCTTTGCTGGGTCAACTTGAATTCCTTCTTGGTGAATCACATGTCCTAAGAATTGTACTTCTCTTTTTCAAAATTCACACTTTAAGAATTTGGCGTACAATTTTTCTTTCCGAAGTAATTTCAAAGTTAGCCGTAAGTGCTTCTCATGTTCCTCCTTACTCTTAGAATAAATTAATTTGTCATCTATAAAGACTATGATAAATTAATATAAAAAGGTTTGCACACTCTATTCATTAAATTCATAAATACTGCTAGAGCATTAGTTAACCCAAATGGCATTACAAGGAACTCATAATGACCAAATCGATTTCTGAACGTAGTCTTAGGTATATCCTCATCTTGCACCCTTAACTGGTGATATCCTGATCTTAAGTCAATCTTTAAGAAATAACTAGATCCTTGTAACTGATCAAACAAGTCATCTATCCTAGGGATAGGATACATATTCTTTATGGTTACTTTATTAAGTTCTCTATAGTCGATACACATCCTAAAGGTTCCGTCTTTCTTCTTTACGAATAAAACTGGTGCTCCCTAAGGTGATACACTAGGACGTATAAATCCCTTGTCCAGTAATTTCTGAAGTTGACTCATTAACTCTTTCATTTTTGTTGGTGCCAAATGATACGAAGACTTGGAAATAGGGGCAGTCCCTGGTACTAATTCAATTTTGAATTCTACTTGACGAGTGAGTGGTAATCCTAATAATTCATCAGGAAATACTTTTGGATATTCTCTAATAATAGGAACATCTTCTAAATTTTTCTTGTCTAGCTTTGTATCAACTATATGGGCTAGAAATGCTAAACATTTCTTTCTCAAGTATTTCTGAGCTTTCTTACATGAAACTATCTTTACAGCACCCTAAGTTTTTTACCATATATGATAAGAATTTTATTATCCTTATTTGAAGAAATTTTAATCATTCTTTTTTCACAAATAATTTTAGCCTGATTCTTACTTAATCAATCCATACCCAAATCAAAACCTCCTAATTCAATAGGAATCAAATCTATATTAAAGTAATGATCATCTAAATTTAAAATGCAGTTATGAATAACTTCACTGGCTTTAATTATCTTTTCATCAGTTAGTTCTATTATATACTTATTTTTCAGTTTTTCTAGGGTTAAACTAAGTAAGGTTTAAATTTATTTGAAACAAAACTACGAGTCGCTCCCGTATCGAATAATATAGTTGTGTACTAATCATTAATAAGAATGTTAGGACCGTGTACGTACGAAGTACTAACGGATTCTGCGTGAGACCAGATCAAATAGCACGGAATTCTATTTGATTGGCGACCCAATCAGTGAGAACGAACAACCTGATCAATCTAACAATGAAACAAACGTTAAGAATGAGTTGGAATCGATTAGAACGAACTATGAACTTGGATTGGAGACTTAGAGCGCTCTGGACGACTAGGGTATGAAAGTATTCGAAGTGTTATGTTTTTCCATGAATTATGTGGTATTTATAGGTTTTCAGTGTTCATTTGTACGACTGAACCATTAGCATGGTTCAGTCGTGCGACTGATCATATGCATGACTGAAGGTTCAGTCGTGCGACCGAATCAATCATATGTCTCAATCAAACGACTAATCCAGTCACCTGGTTCAATCGTGCGACTGGTCCATAAGTATGGTTCATTCATGCGTATGGGCCATAAGTATGGTCCATTAGCATGAATAACCACATGACTAAATTGAACACAATATAATGATAACATAACATAATCAATATAATGATAACATAACATAATCTATATATTAAGTTCATACATGTGAATCACATTCAATATAATGATAACATAACATAATCAATCACAAATAAAAATCACAATGCAATTCATATATCATTAATGTCATCATATTACACCAGCGTAAGACATGAAAGACTTTTACATTTGAGATCATAAACTAGGTACATCAAGATGTATCAACAAACTCCCCCTTAGACCTAGTTTAGTCTATTGTCTAACATTCTTCACGTGATCTTGGAACTTCTTGTACTTCTCTTCTCTTGTGACTCCAGCGTGTATCTCGAATGCAAAGTAGTCTTATCACGTGTTGAAACTGTAGAGCTTGTACAATGTCCTACGTGTCATAGAATAGTGGCCACTTGTAGAGAGTATAAACATCATCTGCAGACAAGTTAGTTAGCCACACAGGGTCAAATACCCGGATGGTCTCTATTTTCCCTTCCTTATGCAAAACTATGACCGCTTCACCCGTCCGCCTGTCATAACACCACCACTTGAAGTGTGGAGTGAAGTCCTGAGGCATCTCACGTAGTGGGATCTTTGACATTGTGCGTGGGGGACTCCACTTCAGCACGACTTTAGGCCTTCCAGTGATAGGATCAACTTCGGTCTTATGTATGAACCGTTTAGGCTGTTGAGGCCTGAAGTTGACCCATCTGGTGTGGTATTCCTTCTTGAGAGCTGTCTCGAACCAACCCACACCTTCCTTTGGTTGGCGTACAAAAGATTTAAACAGGCAAGCCTGTTCAGCTTAAAACCAGGAAGAGTCTTCAGATCATGAGGATATCTGAAGTACTCAATCCCCTTTTCACTCTTAACTGCATATACATCCAAGTCCTCAAATTATGCCTAACTGATAATCTTACCTGACACCTTCTGATGGTTCTTCACTCGATAGAGTTTGGTGTAGGCGTTCAACTTTGGAGGAACTCGTTGGGCTTTCATCTCAGCTAAACACGCTGCCCACTCAGCCTTCTTTAGATCGACATCTGCGTCCGTAGCTTGGGCTTCTCCTTCCTCTTTCTCCTTTTCCTTCTCTGTTTCATCCAACTTCTCGAAAATAGCACTGCCAAATGTTTCACCTAAGTTGGAGATAACATTTCCCTGTTGGTCAGTGTACTGAGGATACTCTTCTGAAGTGATATCCTCTATCTCAATTTCATCCACATCCTGCAGCTCCTCATCACTCACAACGTCGACCTCGGGAGCATCTTTGACGAGCTCATCTGGATTGAGACTAAACATGTCAGCGAGCTACTCGTCAGTAAGATCATGGATGATATCTCCCTCCTCAGGAGTGTAGCTCACAGATCGCCTTACGATCCCTTGCAAATCAAGAATCATGGTTAGCTGAGTCTTGATTTGCTGAAGGGGGCGACGTCATAGTCATCCGTCCGTTGAGCTTCATCTGTTTGATTAAACATTCAAAACACATCACACCCAAATCAGTAATCAAGACATTAAACATTAATAATCATTAATTACATAATGTAATACATAATATAAGTACAAAAGTTTTCAAATACAAAGACATCTAATCATTACTTTTGCCTTGTTCGCTCGTTTCTTTAGCTTGAGGAGCTGAGGAAGAGGGTCCTTGATCTTGATTACGTTTCGTGCGCCTCTCCCGAGCAGATGGATTTGAGGCTGATGTAGATGCATCATCTTCCGGATCATGCTCATCCTCATCATCTCTCTCCTTATCTTTTCCACTTCCTCCCTCCTCAACCTCATCATCATCATCATCTGATTCATCATTAGAAGAATCGTCATCATCATCATCTCCATCATCACCATCACCCTTTATCTTCAAGGGCTCACCCTTCGTCCCTTTTAGTCTTAGCATCAGCTTCTTGTTCAGCACACCGGCATTAATGTTGCCGGCGTACTTGAACCTTAAGAAACATCCCCGAACCGTTAGAGGATGCAGCTTGGTTGGGTAGGTTCCGTCCCCACCCAGATCCAAGACCCTGCGCAGGTCGTCTTCCTTGATCTTTATGTCTAGTCCGAAGATAGAACTCCGGATACAGTAAGGCTCAATTGATGTGTCGACTGAGGCATTCTCCCAGAATGCCTGCTGGATAGATCTGTATGGTGTGCAGGGAGTGGAGATGGCCTTGTAGATCCTCGATCTACGTATAAAGGCAATAATCCCAGTGAATCTACCGACACATCATATAATGGACTGGCAACCCCTAGGCCTACTTTCTCTATTTAACCTCAGTAACAGACTAGTTTACTATCATTTTTCCTTTATTTGGCTCATCCTTCTCAGACTTGTAATTTTAATATAACATTTTGAACATTTAAGTCTTTTGGATGTCCCAAACAATTAGTTCCCTGTATACTATCATTTTCAATAGTTTTGAATCAATCTCACAGATTTGATGTCTTTGCTTTTCAGCTTATCTGCCCGCCCTTGTTTCTTTTGAGTAATTTAAATACTAACTACTGAAACTAAACCTATTCTATCCCTAAAATTCTAAAACTGAAATTCTTTTTGTGTTTTTTTGATTTTTAAAGACAGGAAAATAAGATAAAGAAAAAATTAAAAAATAAATAAAACATAAAGACGGACTAAGAACTCGATTCTTCTGGAATCACATCACTTTTCTTTTTAACGCCATTGACCTCTAAGAGATATAAAAATCGAGGTTTATCAAATGCTTTTGTGTAGTGGTCGGCGCGTTGAAAATCCGTATTAATTTTAACAACATCGATTAATTGCTTTTCAAAACAGTCACGTATAAAGTGATATTTGATACCGATGTGTTTAGTCTTAGGGTGTTGGACCGGATTTTTAGTGACATCAATAGCAGCAGAATTATCATTAAAAATGGGGGTGTTAGAAAATTGCAAACCATAGTCTCGCGTTTGCTATTGAATCCAGATGATTTGTGAACAGCAACTTGCAGCGGCAACGTATTCGGCTTCACATTTCGATAGAGCAACCGACGTCTGCTTCTTACACTGCCAGGTGACTAATCTTCTTCTAAAGAACCGACATCCCGCTGATGTGTACTTGTAATTCATCTTGCAACCACCATAATCCGAGTCACTATACGTTGTAAGCTCAAAGTCATCATCATGAGGATACCACAACCCAAGTGTTGGATTACCCTTCAGATAATGAAATATCCACTTTACCCCAATTAGATGATTTACTTTAGGTTTCGCCTAATATCTGGAACAGAGACACGTGGCATACATAATATCAGGACGAGAAGCTGTGAGGTACATGAGAGATCCGATCATTCTTCAATACATAATGGCGTCAACCAGATCACCATTTACGTTGGGTGCCACATCATGGTTCGTGGCAAGTGGAGTACCTGCAACCGTTGCATTCTCCATGTCGAACTGACTCAGGATATCTCCAACATATTTGGTCTGATGCAGGAAGATACCATTTGATGTCTGATCTACTTGTAAACCGAGAAAGAACTTCATCTCTCACATGGCACTCATTTTATACTTAGCCTTCATCACAGACTCGAATTCTTTACATAATGCTTCGTTCTTGGAACCGAAGATTATGTCATCCACGTATATCTGCACCAGTAGTAAATCACCGTCTTTTTCCTTAATGAACAAAGTGCAGTCAATGACCCTCTACGAAAACCATGTTTCAGCAGATGAGTAGAGAGTTTCTCATACCAGGCTCGAGGGGCTTGATGAAGCCCGTACAAAGCCTTGTCCAGTTTGTACACTTTATCCCGATGATAAGGATCCTCAAATCCTTCGGGTTGACTGACATACACCGTTTCACCGATTTCACCATGAAGGAATGCACTTTTCACATCCAATATCATGTAAGTATCCCTTTTTCCATGACTACAGCATAATCAGCTGAGTATAGCTGATTTCTTGTCTGAACTCCCAATAAAATATCCCTGATGATGTTGTCCAGGGGATGATACACATTAACTCGAGTTTCGGGAGTGGTGGGTACAGCTACTTCATTATCCAGATTCTGAACTGTTGGAGTATGGGATTCAGAAGTTCCAGTTGCATCATGATCAGATGTTGTTGTACTTTCGGTAGAGGGAACCTGCTCCTCCTAGTTTGCAGTCTCAGTTTCAACGGCCTCATCATCGGAGGAAGAATCACTTACTTCAAGCTCTCCCCCTGAAGGGCTAGAAGTATCTTCTAATGAAACCGATGATGTCGAGTCTTGTGTAGGAGTGTTCAGAACATCGTACATCATTTGAGCAGCTAACTCATCATCAGAATGAGAAGGAGGTAGATTGAAGGATTTAAAAAAATCCATCATAGTCAAAGAAAAAGGAAGGTCCTTTTCCCGCAGGGGGTGGTGTATCTTTGTACATCAATGTTGCACTACACTTATACCTGACCAATTGAGTTATTGAAAACCCTTTTATCTGGTATACTGTATCCAAGGAAGATACCTTCTTCTGCCTTCTCGCAGAACTTCCCAGTCTGATTTTTCTTTAGCAGCACGCAGGGTGCAACAAATGGTTCCAGATACTCTAAATTAGTTTACGTTGTTGGAGCAACTCATAACAAGTTTTTCCATGATGTTTGACTACCAATACCCGATTTACAGTGTAACATGCATTAGCCACTGCCTCGTTCCAGAATTGAACTGGCAGTTTTGAGACAGCTAGCATTGTCCTTGTTGTTTCAATCAAGCTTCTATTCTTCCGTTCAGCAACTTCATTCATCTATGGAGTGTAGGCAGAAGTGAATTGATGAACAATCCCTTTCTCGTGACAGAATGCCTCCATCCACTGATTCTTGAATTATGTCCCGTTGTCTGAACGTATTTTTCTGACTTTCAGCTTGTAGAGAGACTCCAATGTGGTAACAAGATGTTTGAATGATTCGAAGGTCTCTGATTTAGCTTTCAAAAACATCACCCAAGAGAATCTTAAGTAATCATCCGTCACCATAAAGCAGTACCAATCCCCAGCTATGCTCTTTGTGTTGACAGGGCCAAATAGATTCATATGCAGAACCTCAAGAGAAATCTTGATAGAATGAACTTTCTTTGACTTATGAGACTTCTTTGTGTGTTTCTCTTTCTTGCATACTATGCAGAAGTCTGAAAGCTGGAAGTTCTTGACAGTAACTTCGTCCACCAGATCATTCTGAACCAGATGGTTCATCTACCTGAGATTGATGTGTCCTATTCTTCTGTGCTAGGAAACTGAACTCTTTCTGTTGCTTTTGACAAGAAGCACTAAGCAGTAGATTCAGTTGTGGAGGCTTTTGATAGGTCCAAGACATACAGGTCATTGTATCTTGAAGCCGACATTAGAACTTGCTTCTCCGGGATGACATACTCCTTCTTCAGTATGTAACACTTCTTGTCGTCAAACACAATCTTGGATCCCTTATCACAGATTTGGGAGACGGAAAGCAAGTTGTTTTGCAATTGCTAAATGTAGTTGACCTTGTCAAACTTCACTTTCTCGTTTCCTACTTCACCTTGTGCGGTGATGTAACCTCCTTTATTCCCAGAGAATGATATGTGTCCCCCTTTAATTTTCTTAACATTGAAAAGGAGGGACGAATTCCCGGTCATGCGCCTGGAAGCCCCACTATCAATAATCCAGGTATTAGTGATAGCGCTATAGCGGACACCCTACACATACAAAGGAAATGATTAGTTCAGGTTTGGGACCTAATCCCTAACTGGCTTGGGTGTCCCAGAGGTATCACACATCATGAACTTAACCCACTGACCTTCAGAGGATGAGGGCACATCTTTCTTTTTCTTGTCTTCACTATCAGACACATTACTTGATTTTTCTTTTCATAAACTAGTTTTGTGTAAGGCCTGTTTGTGGTAAACAGACGACTGGCTTATGGGTTGAACTTTCGATTCACTAATAATCCTAGATTTAACCTTAGGTGGCGCAGCTTCGCTTTGAGCTTGTCTGCATTGACTTTGGGGTTTTGGAGGAGTATTAGATCTGATTTTAGAAACTCTTGGTTTTTCATCATCAAAAAGTTCAATTTTCTTTTTAGGTGTCTGATAGTAAGGACAATTTGGAGAAATATGTCCTCGTTTTCCATAACTGTAGCAGGATCTCCCTTCGACAGTATGAGGAAAACGTTGATGTGGGGTTGAGTTTGGTCGGGGGCTGGGCAGTTTCTCTTCCCTTTTAGATGTTTCACCTTCTTTAACAAATTTAATTGTTTTGACATTTTGAACATCTTGTGCTATCATTTTATTTTGATTTTTATGACTTACATGTTTAGGGTTAATTGATTTAGACTGTTTAGGTTCTAAAATAGACGTTTTTGAACCTGACCCTAAGTTAACCCTTTTAATTTTATCATCAAATTCTTCAATAGGCATCTTATCTTTAGATATCAAAGTAGTCGCCTTCTGTTCAGTGACAAACTTCACAGTTTTACCTATAGAATCTGGATCATTGACCAGAGGCGTAGACACCATATGATCCTTTACTGGATTATTATTGATTGGTCTACATTTTGTATTAAAAAGGATTGCATGTGGTGGGGCACTACCTTGTAACCCAGACCTTCCCTGCCATTTCGTTCTTTCACTAAGTTTTGAACTATGTGAGAGGAACTTTCTAAACTGTGTAGTTTTTGTTTTAATGATTCAACTTCAACTTGCAAAACTGATTTTTCCTTTTTAGTTTCTTCCAAAGTGGTTAAGTAGAACTTAATGTCATTTGATTGATTTAAGAGAACAACCTTGGTTTCCCTTAGTTGCTTTCTTAAAAGTTCTAACTTTTCTTTAAAGCTGCACTCATTTTGTTTTAAAATACGATTTGCTTCAGTGCAGAGTTGTAAATCATTTACTAGATTATCATTGTGTTCTAATAACATAGCAAATTTTAAATCAATGCTTTCTTTAAATTTATTATATGCAGCACAAGCATGTTTCTCAAATAATTCGTCTTTAGTGTATACCTGTGTAGAATCAGACGAATAAGTCATCAATGCAGTGTCAGACTCTTCAGTAGCTTGAGATTTTGAGTTTGCAGCACTTAGTTCTTCTTCAACAAGATGATCAACGACATCCATAGCTTCTTCGATATCTTAACGTGCATGCTCAGTTATGAAGTCTTCTTCACTTGTAGATCCATCATCCAAGGTATCAACTAATGCAACATTTGATTCTCCCTCAGATACAAATCAGAAGGACCAGTCTTGTCCTTTATCACCTTGAGCAACCAAAGCCTTATACTCTTTACTTGAAGATGATGCTCCAATCTTATCCTTGTCTTAATGGTTGAACGTAGGAAAAGGATTTCCATTTCCGGTCTTCTTAGGCTTTACGCACTCACGTTTGAAGTGCCCCTTTTCTCCATAATTGAAGCACATGACATTGGTTTTATCAAACCCAAATGTTGTATCTTTAGTAGCAACCAAGTTCTGTCCCGTCTTCTTTACAAACTTCTTGGCTCTTCTAACAGCACTAGCCAAGGCCCACATAATATTCATGCGTTCCAGCTCAGTTTCATCAACTTGCTCGTACTCCTCGTCAGCAAGATGACAGTTCCCAATCTTACCAGCAACTAACCCATCATACGATTGAACAACAGCAGCTAGAAGGTCCATATGTTCTTTAGCAACTTCCACAGTGACATTTTCGAGATTCTCGGTCTTTAGCTTGGTAGTATTTACCTCAGGAACAATGTATTGGGTACCAAATGACCCTGATGTTTTGGTTCTCGATGAACAGCTTTGGGAAGGAGCAGAAGAGTTGGACACAAACGCCGTTTGTAGCGGTGCACCTGAAGTAGCAGGAGTTGAAACCGAATTGTACAATGCAGGATTCTGAGCATAGGATCCTTTCTTTGACTTGTATTTCTGACATAGTTCTTCCTCCCTTAACTTCAGAATGAAATCATTTATGTCTAATGTGGCAAGAATGTCATATTGTCTCAGATTAGACACAAATGGATCCCATTTGTCTGGCAGACCATCAGCAAAACTTGAAACTTTATTTTCCATGGATGTGGTCACGCCATGAGTGTGCTAATCACTCATTAAGTGATAGAATCTATCAATAATGTCATCTAAGCTCTCTTTTCCTATTGGTGAAAAATTGTCAAATTCCTTTTTAAGAGCTTTAGCCTTCAGTTCCTTCAGAGTTGCATTCCCCTCATATCATTTTTCTAAGGCCTCCCATAACTTTTTCGACTGCTTGTTCTTTGAGAACTGATGGAAAATGTCCTTAGGTATAGACTGAGTCAACAAGGCATAAGCTTTCTTTTCTGTATTATGCATAGTCTTCTAGGATTCACTCATTCCTCCCAATGTCAATTTCACCCCATTAGCACTGACTGGTACCGCACAACCGGTCTCAATAGACATCCACAGATTGGGGTCATCTCCATTCAAGTAAATTTCAAACCACTGTTTCCACTGTGGGTATTCATCCAACGTTAACAACTTTGGCGGTTTGTTATGGTTCCCGATCTCACTGTCCAGAAGTAGAAGATTCTGGAAATATGAGTCCTTTCCGGTAGTGAATGCAGAGAGATCTTCCATTGCTTTGAACTTGATGAACTTCGAACAGGACAGATTGACTTATGCGATTGGACAAGAAGACTGGGTCAACCGTACGATTGAAGGATGCGGATGACTTCAATCGTGCGATTGGATTCAGTCGTGCGAATAAACAGAGAGGATGAGGTCAACTGTCTGGAATAACTCAACCGTGCGAATGAACTATGCGAATGAGTTCAGTCGTGCGATTGAATAATACGTATGGGATTCAGTCGTGCGATTGAGCTAATCGTGCAACTTAAGTTGCTGCAGCAGATAAAATCTAAATTCTGAACACTTTGACTCAAAATAACAAATTTTTACGAACCCTAATCCGCCGTATGGTAAAAGTTCAAAACTTTAACACAGAGACTCGTCAAAAACACGTTTTGAAGCTAAAAAGTGGATCTTTTGATTGAAAACGTTGATTTTAACACCAAAACCAATTGAATCCACATAAAATCACGAGCCTAAGCTCTGATACCACTTGTTAGGACCGTGTACGTATGGGGTACTAACGGATTCTACGTGAGACCAGATCAAATAGCGCGGAATTCTATTTGATTGGCGATCCAATCAGTGAGAACGAACAACCTGATCAATCTAACGATGAAACAAATGTTAAGAACGAGTTAGAATCGATCAGGAACAAACTATGAACTTGGATTGGCGACTTAGAGCGCTCTGGACAGCTAGGGTATGAAAGTATTTGAAGTGTTATGTTTTTCCATAAATTATGTGGTATTTATAGGTTTTCAGTGTTCATTCTTATGACTGAACCATTAGCATGGTTTCTGGCTAGGTTTCTGGCTACCTTCTTATTATGGTTTTCTCCAAACTTCCTTCCTGTGTTGTTTTTGTTCCACTTTCTTTTCTCTCCTACCTTTGGATCAGTTAAAGATCCATTCCTTATCATTTCATCAGTCAAGCTTCCTGATAAGGTTACTGCATTCTGAAAGGTCTTTAGCATTGCAGACTTGACCATTCCTCTTTATCTATGGTACTAAACCCAAGATATACCTTCCTATCCTTTTAGTTTTTAGTGTCACCAGATGTGGCACTAACTTAGAAAGTTTATTGTACCTATCAGTATACTCCTGATGTACTGCATCTTTAATCTCTAATGCTAAAAATTCCACTTCTATTTTCTCTATTTCATTATAAGGGCAATACTTTTCAATTACTAGGTTCCTAAACTCCTCCCACCTTAATCCGTTTATAACGTGCCTTCCTTTTGTTTAGACTTCCATTTCTACCAAGATTGTGCTTCTCCCTGAAGAGAATGCGAAGTAAACATGGTTGTGTAGTTATCAGCACAGTTACTAATATCTAACATTAATTCCATCTATTCTAACCAACATAAGGCTTGTACTGCTCCACCTTTTTCGTTAAAATCTCGGGGTCTACAAGACATGAAAGTCTTATAGGAACATCATTTCCTAACTCCGTCTACAATCTCTTCCTCCTGGTGTTCTTCTCTGTTAGCATTTCCTGGTTCTTCATTTCCAGGCAGTACACCCCTGAAGTTAAGGTTCTGTTGTAGTTGAGCTACTAATGTAAGTATTGCAGCTTCTAACTTTTAGGTCATAATATGAGAAATTCTTTCTTCTCATTTATAGTGGGATTTACTTGAGGTGGTTCCTCCCCTAACCTTGTTCTTGGGCGTCCCACACGTGTTGTTCTTCGTACAGACTGGGTATTTCTTCTTGAAGGCATATTTCATTACCTAATTAATCATACTAGTATCACAAAATTTTTCATTCAATTTATATCATAATATTTAATAATCATAAACAAATATTGTTTATTACACTCTTATTCTATATATTTTAAGTAGTCACATAACAGAGTTAGATTTCCTAAAATTTTAATCTCCCCAAACCCAGTCCCATATCTTGATGAAGATGCTTTTACTTCCTTGATATCTGTTTTGATCACCCGGATTTCTCGTTGAATCTTCTTAATCCTTTTGAGAATCTGGTTGGTTGCCTCTACTTGACATTCTTCCAACCTTTACCTCTTGATTCCCCATTCTTTTGTTCCATAACTATCAGGTTCATTTATGGGTGTCATTTCAGATGTTGGATAAAAGGTTTCTGGGTTTGGATCTTTGTTTTCTGAATTTCCTTAGTCAGAAATTTCCTGCCACGTTGTACACTTTTTCTAGGAGTCTGGATTGTATAACCTCCCATGGTTACCGGTGCACGCCGGATGAAAATTTTTGGCTTAGTGTTAGTCCTGGCATTGGGTTGGGGTATTTCTATGTTGTCCTGAGGTCCTGTTGTTTCTTTAAGGTCGCTATGGCCCGAACAATCCGAGGGTTCATTTTCATTAAAGTGGCTATCAGAGTTATAAGCACTCATAATTGTAAAAATTCTTACCAAATTTAATTATACTATTTCTAGTCAAAATAACAAGTCAAACAGGTTCACAAAGTTTCACATTCACATATTGAACACATATAATTCACAAATTTGCTCATAAAACAGTTTACCTTTTATCAAATCATAAAACATCTTATTAGTACCCAAATACTCATATAAAATCATAGATAAATCTTTATTTACTTAATCAATCATAGATAAATCTTTATTTACTTAATCACATTAAAATTGTTACCATATAAACTTATGGGTGAGAAACATGTTTTTAATCATACTGAAAGAAAGTATTATCATATGAGCTTATGGTTATAGTCTAGACATTTACTAATAATACCTAATTCTCTATAACCAATGGCTCTAATACCAATCTGTCACATCCCGGTGGAAGCGTGAAATGCTTAGGTGTGACTCGTCGATTTAAAACACATTGATTGTCATAATACGCAAATCACAGAAATAAATTAAACATCACTTTCATTATCTTATAATTTATAAGATTACATTGTTACAAAATTTAGTCTAATATCTTAGACTTATACATTTGTAATCCTATACTATTTTCATTTCTTCATCATTTCACATATTCTTCAGCTAATAGTGGACGTGAACATCCATGTAGAGGCTGAAGTCAAACAACTCGATAGTCAACCAAATGCACGGCTTCCCTAAATAGTCGTGACGATCACTAAACATGTTGAACGTATACACAAGATTATAACCCATTATGCTGACCTGAAAACGCATACTCAAAATAGTCAACATAAAGTTAGTGAGAACATAGGTTTGACAATCAATAATAAGTTTCTTAAATGATGCAACATAAACAAGTTCACAACCAAACCTTACTTATATGTCAAGTGATTTATAACTGTCACAAATATAATCACAGAATCAAATAATATAACATCACGACCCTATTCGACAGTCTCAACTAGGTCCAGTTGGTGCAGGAAACATGTTCCTAAGTAGCGCTACCTATATTATCTGACGGTTTCTCATTCCAATTAATGGTTGTATCTTAAGGCAATCAATGACAGTAACTTATCAAAATTCTCATTTATATTAGCATCATAATTCAAAACACATAGTATGTTTTTTTCCTCAAAAACTTATAAATAAAAAGGGGTTATGTTACTCACCATAATTCCAGCCAAATATCAAATAATTCCTATAAAATAATTATTTGCTAGAATAAATCTAATTTCTTTAAAATTTTCAGCACTTTAAATCACTAATTATGTAAAAATTTCAATCCGATACCTACTTCTATCAAAAAATACCAAAATTTACTAGTATAAACATACTAAAATCTATATTATCTCATAAAATTTCAAGTCAATAACTAATAACAGATAAATTACTAGAATTTTTACAAGTTTCATATTAACTGGCAGAAGTAGTTTAACATTTCTAAAAATTCCAAAATTTATACACACTATTCTATACTGAATATAATAATTTATGTAAATTTTCTATAATTTATCTCATTTTTTTAATATTTTTTTAAATTTTCTATTTACAGAATATTCTAAAATATAAAATACAGTCATACATGCGAATTTAGTCACGAAATTTATTCTGTAATTCCTATAAAATACAAGAGCTATTATAGTTTTTTTCAGGTTTTTATGAGTTTTAGAGTTTCTGTATAATAATTTTCTTTCATTTCCTTGAATTAATTATATAAATTAATCTATCCAATACTATTACCTCTTATTTTACATATCAATATTTCTAATATTTCTTAATAAGTTCCTAGTTTTGTTCCCACAATCGCATTCATTTAAGTTTTTAATCTAATTCATCAAGAATGCTCATCTTTCAACCCTTTAATTCCTTTATTTTTGTCCAAATCCTTGGTTTTTATAAAGCTTTCAATTTTTTTTTGTTTTTGAATCCTTTTTCTTACTGATTTTTGATAGAATCAAATATTTCATGAGAATTTTTGTAAATATCCTTGGTGATTTAACTAAAAGGTTGATTATATGTGTTAGTTTAAACACATATATAATTTGTTAGTTTTGAGAATCACAGCTTGTTTGATGAATAGAACTAAAGGATTTGCTTGGCTAAATTCTTGATGGTCCAATTAAGGTGATAGTCCTTGATGTTTGATCATAAGCTAGTTGAAGGTGAGCAAAGGTAGTGGTGGTGATTGTAAAACCGAAGCAAGAGTTGATGATGGTGTGTTAAAGAATCCGAGAACGAAAGAGTTACGGTGGTGGTGACCTGAAAACCGAGAGTAGGAGAGAGTGAGCCAAGAGATGGTGGTGGTTGTGGTGGTTTGCGGTTGTGGTGGTTTGCGGTTGTGGTGGTTTGCGGTTGTGGGGGGTGTAGTGGTTTCATTGTGGCCGAGGGTTTTGCAAAGAAGTGGAGGGATCATCATCAACTGTAGTGTTTAGAGTGATGAGGTGGGGATTATAGGCTTGATTAGTGGCTCATTAGGAGGAGAGGTGGCAAGTTTCTAAGAGTGTTTAGTGTCATGGGTGCTAGGTGGCGGATTTGGGAGGTGATTAGTGTCAAAGGTATGGCTAGGTGGCTGTCCATGGGATTAATGACTTACTTAGTCATTAAGCTATTTTTAATTAGTAGTTTAGGTGTTTAATTGGGTTATTTAGTGTCTTAATGAACCGAGGTTAGGGCTAATGTTGTGTTTTAGTTATTGTTTTAGCATTTGAGATTTGTTTGGTTTTGGTTTTTGATATAAAGTTTCTAGATGTTAATTTGTTTAGTAATGATTGATTAAGTTTTAATCTTAATTCATTACATGCAAATGAAAGACATTTATTATTCAAGTAACTAGTCATATAATCTTACAATTCGATAACTTGACACTTATGATTGAATAACCACAAAATTCATATGAAAAGAATACATGCACACGTAAACATTTACGCATGCATGCATGCTCATGTATCATATGTGCATGTTCAATTAAGCATGTAAAAACTCATATAACCAAATAAAATTAGCTTAGTAACTTCTAATAAGATATAAGCATTTACTATTAACTTTATAGTAATAATCTTTTTAAAAATGTTAAATTACCTAACCTTTGTTTAGGATTGTCACATCCCTAACCCCAAGTGGTTAATATATAGCAGGCAAGAGAACCCGTTGCCACTTTAAACCCTTTGTGTAAGGACCCGTTACCGGGAACCTCACAGTTGATCATTCATCGCATCATAGATATATAATAACATACATTTCAAAAAACAATGTAGCGGAATTAATATCAAAAGTTATCCATTCATTAATAAAAATTGTTGCTAAGCAATACACCTATAATTGTTATCAGTTACAAAAGATTGTTTAACTGCATTAAAAAGCAACAAAATTATTAATCATGAACGGATGTCAGTCTTGTCCTCCTGCCGAGTAGCTTTTCCCGCGTGCCATCCTCAGCAATATTCACCTGCCAACTGAAAAATGTATAAAAGTCAGTGTTGCTGAGTGAGTTCTAGTTTTAAAAGTATTAAAATACCTTGTATAGTATATATATGAAAATACTCTTTCAATTAAATACTTTCCTTACTTTTGTACGTGAGCACGCATCAAATATACATCAAGTTAATACTTTCTTTCTATCTTTCTTTACTGTACGCATTTGTTCCTTTCGTACTTTTTACATTATCTTTCACCATCTATATGGACCAATGTGCAATACCCCGAACATTGTGCACGAAACTGGTGCTGGGCCGGTGGTCTATAAATAGACCACGAACATTATGCACGAAGCTGACCTAGTCACCTAGGGTATGCCACAAGGGTCCTGTCAATCTCAATGATTGACCCTGTGTGCATCCTTAGGGGTAGCTAACCCGCATCACAGTTGAGTTAACGACAACATGGCCGTGCACCTCCTATATGCTTGCAAGACTTACATTATTTCAATTACGTTTCACTTTTCTTTATCTTTAATCTTTCACTTTTGTTAATGATAATACTTTGAATTTATCATATACATACCACGTAAAGTCACACAATAATAATTACAATGGACATAAGAACAACTTATAACAATGCAATATAATAACAATTAAAACCCTAAAGTCAAACTTGAGTCAAACCTTAATCATTTTATTTTTCTTAAAATTTAAGAAAATAAGCTAAGTGTTCTAGGCGCATGAGCACTATGCTGGCGCATGAGGCCTGTTTAGGCGCATTACAACTATGCAGGCGCATGGGCTTACTTGGGCATTTCAATACTTAGCCGCATGAGCCATTTCAGGGGCATGAGGCGTGTTTAGGCGTATTACAACTACGCAGGCACATGGGCTTACTTGGGCGTTTCAATACTTAGGCGCATGAGCCATTTCAGACGCATGGGCACTATTTGGGCGCTTGGGGTACACTTTGGGTGTTTGAGACTAAGTCTTAGGCGCATGAACTACTGTTCAGGCGCATGGACTTATACTTAGAAATTCTAAGGCATAATTTGGGCGCATGGGGTGCTGTTTGGACGCATGGCATACACTTAAATATTTCTAAGGCAAATTCAGGCGCATGGGCCTTATTTAGGCGCATGAACACCTGTCTAACATGTTTCTAAGCTGTTTTCAAACCCAAATCTTTATACCATCCTGTTCTAAGCTTACTACAACCATTCTAAACATAAATATCACATAAATATCTGTAAAACATCATCATGCAAATATAAACACATACGGGTATTCATTCATAACTCTTATAAAATCATTTTAATACATTTTCAGCCCCAAAGAATTTTTAAAACAAGTAAAATACGGGGTCTAGAACTCACCTTTGGCAATCTTTCGGATAGACTTCTTCAAACCCGAATGCACTTAAGAGCTCAACACCTAAAAAACCACCAAAACACACACATAAACGTACAAACACATACATAAGCATAAAATCAACTAAAATCAGTCAAGAACACTTCAAATCACCTAAAACATACCTTGAATTCGATCTTCTTCTTGTTCTTCTTCAAAAACTCGAATTCTATTCTTTCTCTCTCTAAAAACCGTATGAAAAGAAGGGTGCAGAAGATTATGGGCGGCCATACCACCTTTATGCACTAACTTTTATTCTTTTTATCCTTTTGACACTTTTAACCTCTCAACTTAGGCTAAATTTCATTTTCTCCTTTTATTCATGTTTATTTTCCCTCACTTGACTAAAAGTTTCGGGTGTTAGAAGTCTACCTCCCTTACAGAGGTTTCATTCCTGAAACCTGTCACTCTTCGAATAAATGTGAGTAATGTTGCATCATTTCCTCTTCTGTCTCCCACGTAGACTTAGAACCCTTCCGGTGCTTCCACTATACACGCACAGTGGAACCACTTTATTACTCAACCTTTTCTCCTTCCGATCTATGATGGCCACTGGTTGCTCTACATAATTGAGCTGTTCATCCACCTTGATATCCTCCAGTGGTACAACCATGTCTTCAACGGCTAAACACTTTATCAGATGAGATACATGGAATGTGGGTGGAATTCCAATTAACTCATGTGGCAATTCAAGTCGATAGGCCACCTCTCCTACTTGTGCGACAATTCGGAATGGTCCTATGTATCTCGAGCTTAGCTTACCTCGCTTCCTAAATCGGATGATCTCCTTTCAAGGTGAGACCATCAACATGACTCTATCACCCACGTTAAACTCAATCGGTCTCCGCCTTTTATCCGCATACGACTTTTGTCTATCTTTCGCCGCCTTCATAAAGGCTTTGATCTTTTCTAACTTCTTAGTCGTAACCTCAGTCACCTCGACACCTCCCAACTCCTTCTGCCCAATGTCTCCCTAACATATGGACGTCTTACATCTTCTACCGTAGAGCATCTCGTATGGTGGCATACCAATACTGGCATGATAACTATTGTTATATGAGAATTCCGCTAACGGTAAGTGATCATCCTAACTTCCTCCAAAATCGATCATACACGCTTGGAGCATATCCTCGAGCGTCTGAATCGTCCTTTCAGACTGACCATCTGTCTGCGGATGATAAGCCGTGCTAATGTGTAGCCTTATCCCCATCGCATCATGGAATCTCTTCCAAAACTTTGAGGTGAATCGGATGTCACGATCCCACATGATAGACACCGGCATGCCATGACGAGCTACAATCTCCTTGATGAACAGATCCATTAGTTTTTTGGATGAGTATGTCTCGCGGATCGGTACAAAGTGAGCACTCTTGGTTAGACGATCAACAATCACCCAGATGACATCGTACCCCCTCGCTGTGTGGGGTAACTTCATAATGAAGTCCATGGTGATATGCTCCCACTTCCACTCGGGTATATCCAATGGTTGGATCTTCCCGTAAGGCTTCATATGCTCTGCCTTCACTTGCAAGCAAATAAGGCACTTACTCTACCACGTCATGTTTCATACCCGACCACCAGTAGTCCTTCTTCATGTCTTGATACATCTTGGTGGCACCGAGATGAATGGAGTATCGAGTCTTGTGAGCTTCATTCATGATTCGCCATCGTAGGTCTCCATAACGAGGGATCCACATTCGTACAAAGCGGGTTCTAACGCCATGGGTGTTTTCTCCCAGTTCCGCAACAAGACCTCTCATTCATTTAGAGTTGAGGTGATCTTCTTTCAACGCCTCATCTTGAAATTCTTTCACTTGGGTCATCACGTCCGAGGTCATCACTAACTGATACGCCTTCACCCGAATCGGCTCAAGTCTCTCTTTTCGGCTAAGGGCGTCGGCCACCATGTTGGCCTTGCCCGGATGGTAGTGGATCTCACAATCATAATCCTTGATGAGTTCTAACCACCTCCTCTGCCTCATGTTGATATCCTTCTGCTCGAAGAAATACTTTAAGTTCATGTGGTCGGTGAAGATCGTGCACTTTGTACCATATAAGTAGTGCCGCCAAATCGTCAACGCGAAAACCACAGCCGCTAACTCCAAATCATGTATAGGGTAGTTGACTTCGTGGGTCTTCAAATGTCGGGATACGTAGGCTATCACCCTTCCACGTTGCATTAACACGCAACCTAGCCCCGAATAAGATGCATCCGAATACACCGATAAGTCCTCACCCCCTTCAGGTAGTGTCAAGACAGGAGCTTGAGTTAATCTCATCTTCAATGCCTCAAAAGCACACTCCTGCTTCGTGCCCCACACAAATTTCACATCCTTGCGGGTCAATTTAGTCAAAGGTGAGGCTATCTTGGAAAAGTCCTGGATGAACCTCCTGTAATAACCCGCCAAACCCAAGATACTACGGATCTCGGATGGCGTCTTTGGAGACTTCCATTGCATCACTACCTTAACCTTTGCCGGGTCTACCTTGATTCCTTCAACATCAACAACATGACCTAAAAATTAAACCTCGCGCAACCAAAAAGCACACTTAGAGAATTTAGCATACAACTTCTCTCTCCTAAGTGTCTCCAATACCTCGCGTATGTGGCACAGACGCGTCCACGTCTCTTACGTAGGCCAGATTGGCACTACATCCATGTCTCATGCACTTCCCCGCCACTGCCATCTAAATAACCTTCGGGATCGTAGTAACACGATCTCCATAAACCGTCATCGAACTTCCATCGAGCACAACTAGTCAAATCATCTTCTTACGACATACGATGTTCGCCTCACAGGTTGCTAACCAATCCATCCCTAGTACTACATTGAATCCACCTAGGGGCATCAAATGTAACTTAGCAGCAAACCTATGACCTTCTAACTCTATGACACAGTCCTCTATTATATCAGTAATTCTAGTGGACTTACCTATAGCAGTTTCTTCATCGAATGGCTCAATAACACTTCTACTACTAGCAGACCACTTAGTACAAAAAGTAGTAGAAATAAAACTCCTACTAGCACTAGAATCAAATAATACAGAGGCACAAGTTTGGTTTACTAGAAACATACCAGACATGACATCGGGATCCACTCTAGCTTCCTCCCGGGTCATGGTGTAACCTCTAGCACTCGCCCTCTGTCCTCCTTCCTCTGGCTTCTTCTTCGCCCTAGAGCACTCCGCCCTTAGCTTCTTACAGTCCTTGCTCGTGTGGCCCTCCTCATCACAGCTATAACATCTCAGCACCCTACAGTCTCTAGCGATGTGGTTAGGCTTGCCATACCTGAAGCATACATTCAATCCTAACCTACACTCACTGGTATGCTCCTTTCCACATTTACCGCACTTCCTCAGTCCCGGGCTTGACGTCACCCTATGATCACCCACCTTCATCTTCTTGTTGTTTGGAGTAAAACCACCACGTCCAAACCTCTTCCCGTTCCAGTTCTTATCACCACCACTCGTCTTCTTCACCTCCACCACAGTCTCCTCCCGCTCATCGTACAACCTGCCCGCCAAGTCTACAACCGATCGAAAGGTACCTGGCTGAGCAGCGATCAGGTGCCTGCGAACATCGGCCGGTAATCCTTGAATGTATCTCTTGATCTTCCTTGACACCAGCGTCACCTGATCCGGCACCAGCCTCGCCATTTCATTGAATTTGGCGGTGTACTCCTGGTGGGTCATGGTTCCTGCTTCAAGCTATAGGAACTCCCACTTGATCTTGTCGAGTTCCCTTTGAGGATAGAATTCCTTGATCACTAATTGCTTCAGCTCCTTCCATTGCATCTTCCCGATGGCCCTGGCACCCTCAGCTTGGACAATATTCTCCCACCAACACAGTGTTGAGTCAGCAAAAGAGTGGGTGGCGAACTTCACCTTCTGGTCTTCACGACACTCACTGATCTCCAACACTGCTTCCATCTCCCTCACCCAGTGGTGAGCGGCAGCAGCATTACCGTTGCGTTCAAAGGTAGGGGGCTTACACCTCCGGAATGCTCCATAACTGCACCCCTTGGTCGTTACCCCCATTGAATCATCCTCCTCATCATCGGACAACACGGTCTCAGGCTCCGGTTGTTCCTCCTCCCTCTTGCTTTCCTTGACCGTTGATCCCTTCCTATCTCCCTTCTCTTTCCTCTCCTCATTCCTCACAGCCCTGATGACTTCGGTCACTACAGAGGCTAAGACTGTCTGAATGACCTGGTGTACCTCATCAGCAATAGCCTCCTAAGCTAAGGCATTCAAGCTAGCATTCTCATTCTCCTCACTTTGACCATGAACCTCAAGGTTCTCGTCTCAGGAGCCTTAGTACTACTCCTGGTCACACGTGGCCCAGTACCACGCCCACCCTAACATCTGCCTCTAGAAGCCTTGGAATATTTTCGTCTAGCCATTTCCTAAACGCTATAAGATTCAAACACTAACACATTCATTCAAGCCAATTGCTCAGTTTATGTTAAGTATAGTAAGTCCCTAATTACAGTGGCCAGTTATGATTAGCCACTTACTTTACTCTTCACACCCCAAGCATTTCCTATCCTGACTACATCAGTATCTAAACCTACTAAGAACACATAAGTCAAATAGCACATGCACATAATAATGATTATCTTTAAGGAAAGAAATACTTGATGTCACGTAGCTACTCGGGCTGACATCCCTCTATTCGTCCTATTTTCAGTTTAAGTTTAGGTTTTTGAAAATATTTTACCCAATTCTCTTAAACTATGGCTCTGATACCAACTTGTAAGGCCCCGTTCCCGGGCACCTCACAGTTGGTCATTCATCGCATCAAAGATACATAATAACATACATTTCATAAAACAATGCAACGGAATTAATATCAAAAGTCATCTATTCATAAATAAAAATTGTTGCTAAGCAATGCACCCATAATTGTTATCAGTTACAAAACATTGTTTAACTGTATTACAAAGCAACAAAATTATTAATCATGAATGGATGTCAACTTGTCCTGCCGAGTAGCTTTTCCCGCGTGCCATCTTCAACAATATTCACCTGCCACCTGAAAATATATAAAAGTCAGCGTTGCTAAGTGAGTTCTAGTTTTAAAAGTATTAAAAATACCATGTATAATATATATATATATATATATATATATAAATACTCTTTCAATAAAATACTTCCCTTACTTTTGTGCGTGAGCACGCATCAAATATACATCAAGGTAATACTTTCTTTCTTTCTTTTTTTACTGTATGCATTTGTTTCTTTCGTTCTTTTAACATTATACGCCTCCTCCCTGTAACCGGTGATTCTTTCTCACGCTTCCTTGCGAATCTGCAGCCCATGTGACGTGAATTTGCAGCCCCCGACGTGAATTTGCAACCCCCCAACGTGAATCTGCAGCACCCGACGCGAATCTGCAACCCCCGACGTGAATCTGCAGCCTTTGAGGCGGATCTGCATCCCCTGTGACGCCAATCTGCAGCCCCTGTGACACCAATCTACAGCCCCTACACTACTCTGCAGCCCTTGCGCGCGAATCTGCAGCCCCTGCGCGTGACTCTGCAACCCTTTGATTTCCGGTAGCCCCACACGTCCTCCTTCTCCGCGGCCCTGTGATTTTCAGCAGCCCCTACGATTCCTCGTGTGGTTCCTCGTTTTGGCAGCCCCGTCCTCCTGTGGTGTAACATCCCAAAAGTCGAAAAATGGTAATTATATAAATAATGGGTGATTTGTGATAAAAATGGAAGTATTGGATATGAAATCCATGGGCTCAAGAGATTAGTGGGTTTAAGGCCCATAAGGACTCTATATAAGAATCCTTATCAGCCCTAATATCCTCCTTTTTCAACACAATCATCCAAATATTCTAGAGAAAGAGAGAAAGGAGAGAAAGATCAAGAGATCAAAGGGTTGTGGTGTTGTGGCTTGGAATCGAAATCCGGTCATTTCTGAAGGTTAATCAGCAAGGAAAAGGCTAAAATCAAGGTAAGAAACATCCCGAAACCATCTCGTTTGATTCTGCAAAAGTTTTGAGTTTTAGGGTTTTAGAAAGAAATCTTAAAAAGATCCAATTTTTACGTATAAAATGGTGTAAAAAGCTTAGATCTAGGCATAGAAATGATAAAGCAAAGATTTGGACGTAAAAGGTATGAAATTTGGATAAGAAATGATGATTTTTGGTGAGATTCGAGATGGGTTTCGCGCTTAGCGAAACTAAGCCTTCAACCAGCGAATCTATCCCTTCAACCAGCGAATCTGTCTCTTCAACTAGCGAAACTGTAGTTTCGCTTGAGCGAAACTGCTGTGTTCGAGAAAACCATTAAGACTTAGCGAATCTAGGAAATTCCAACGAAAGTTTGGCGCTCATGGCAGCGAATCTGTCCAGCGAAACTGGTAGAAGTGCTGCCCAGCGAAACTGGTAGAAGTGCTGCCCAGCGAAACTGGTAGCGAAACTGCCAGCGAAAATGGCAGCGAAACTGCCAGCGAAACTGGCAGCGAAACTGCCAGCGAAACTACCAGCGAAACTATCAGCGAAATTGTGAAGAAAATGACGTTTTTGTGTATTAACTTCCGTGCAGCTTGTGTAGTCAGACTATAGCTTAAGTTACTTAAATTGAAGCTATTTTGCTAAGTTCAGGTGAGTTCTAGACCCCTCCTTTACCCGTTTTCAATGTTTTGGGGTAATATGCATACTAAAATACATAGTTTTATGATGACGGTTTTTTAAGACCTTTGATCAAGAAAATAAAAGTTTCTAAAGTGAAATATGCCATTTAAATAGTTCAAAATAATTTTCGGGCGCGCTGACCTGGTAGCCCGGCCCCAGCCAGGGGCGTTGCCCCTTGGACCCCACTAGGGGCTGCCACCCCTAGAACCCCGCTATCAGGGGCTGCGCCTCCGAACCCTCGCTATCCCGCGGAGGTCGGTTATCTGGTTTATCTCTCATGGTTGATGAAATGTAAATGATTAGACTAAGAGTTTGCTTCTTATTATGTGTTAAGTGCATGTGAAAACTAAAGATATAAGTGAAACTTAAAGAACTGTTATTGGGCCCATAACGTGTACCTTGAGAAAGTAAAGCCTTGCAAGCAATTGATAAAGGAGGGTTGCATCTGTTGTGCCCTCACCCTGAAAGAGTAAATGCTCGAACAGGCAGGTCAGTAAGGCCATGAATTGGTATGATAATAATGGCCTGTTTGGGTACGACAGTAAGGCCAAAATTGGCGTGTCGGTACAGTCCTGTGTTCATCATCGGCACCGATAGTGACTGGGAATTGACGGATAAAGAAGAGTAATAATTAACAAGTAATGGTAAAGTACCGATAAAGTGATAGCCCGTGTGTATTAATGTTCTGATAGATGATGATTATTTTCAACTGTTAAAGCTAATAACTCTTACAAAAGTTATTTAACAAAGTAAACCTAGAATTCACTCAGCGAAGCTGACTTTTGTATGCATATCAGTTGATAGGTGAGCGTTAGGGCTTAAGGGATGGCAGCATGGATTTGAAGCTTCTTGGCATCTAAAGACTGGCATCCCTGATGGAGAAGAATTTAAGAGGATTTTAAAGAGTTTTTGATAGTTAAAGACGATGTTTATATTTTAATTTAACTGCGTTGTAATGAATTGAAATTACTACATCTTTTCGCTGCAATATATATATATATATATATACATATATAAGTAAATGAATGTTTTAAATCCATGTTTTTGCTGTGAATGACCAACTGTGAGGTTTCCTGGGATCAGGGCCTTGCATGTGGTTTCTCATTTTGGCAGCCTCTTGTGGTTAAACCCTAAAATTAAAAGCTTCTTTGTGATTCCTCCCTTCTTTGTGGTTTCTCATTTTGACATAAAGCTTCTTAAGGTTTGTAATAAGAATCAAGTGTTGAATTTTGTTAAATAGCAACTGATCCAGGGGCTCATACTTCATCAATAGCTGATTTGTGAGGTATACATACCAAGGTTAGTTTTAAGAACTTCCTAACCTCATACCACCAGCCTACCACCACCGTCGCTGCTAGTCCTGCGGAATTCACACTCGGTCATCGGGGCCTAATCGAAGAACCCTAACTTGGGTAACTTTTGGTGAGATTGTTTCATCTTTGCTTCCCATATCTGCTTTTAGTCTTGTTTACTTTTATCTTCTCGTTTAGACTGTTTGGCTAGGTTAGGGGTACCAGCATCTGGTTTTAAATAGGGAGAGTCATCCCCTATTTCTGTGCTATTTTTGCTTGCTTGTGATTTGTTGTTTTTTTGTGTTTCTTGTTTTGATTGTGTGTCACTTGTGTGTTGTTAATCAGGGAGAGTCATCCCCTATTCCCTGTGCTATTGCTGCTTGCTTGTGATTTGTTGTTTTTTTTGTTTCCTCGATTTGATTGTGCGTCACCTGTGTGTTGTTTACCTCGGGTGTGGGACTGCATTTTGATTGTGCAGTACTAGTAAGGTGGATAGGCCGATACAATAGATAGTAGAAGCCATTATGCTGCATCGAGATCATGTTCGGTGAAGAGAAGTGCAACTACAGGGAAAAAAGGTTATAGAGTACGAGTGGCATGGTGGAATGTAGGAACCTTAACTAGTAAGTTATTAGAGTTAATAGATGTGCTGAAGAGACGTAGGGTCATATAGCGTGTCTTCAGGAGACTAGATGGTGGGGTAGGAGAGCAAAAGAGTGCAATGGTTATAAACTATGGTATTTAGGTTTAGATGGGTCAAAAAATGGAGTAGGTTTCCTAGTTGCTAAAGAACTTCAAGATAATGTAGTGGAGGTAAGAAAATACGATGATAGACTTATGCTGTTACGAATAGTAATAGAGGATGTAGTGGTGGCAGTAGTTAGTGTGTATGCACCACAAGTTGGATTAGGGGAAGCAGAAAGAAAGAAGTTCTGGGAGAGTTTAGAGCAAGTTATAGGAGACATACCTAAAGAAGAAAAAATATGTATAGGAGGAGATTTTAATGGCCATATTGGTAAGTATAATGATCACTTCCCGTTGGTGCATGGAGGCTTTGGGTATGGTCTTAGGAATGACGACGGGAAGGAGCTTCTTGACTTTGAATTAGCACATAACCTAGGCATTATAAATTCATTTTTTAAGAAAAGAGACTCGCACCTAATCACGTTTAGCAGCGGCAGGAGACACACACAGATAGACTATTGGTTGATGAGGGGAGAAGACCGTAGCTCATGGAAGGACTGTAAGGCAATCCCGGGCGAGACGATAGTAACTCAACATCATATGTTGGTGGCGGATATAGGCGTCAAGAGAGCAATTGTCAAACAAACTAAGAGAATTAGGCATACGATCAGATGGGGGCAGCTTAAAGATGAAAAGATTACCACCTTTAGAGATAAGGTCATACCAATGAGCCAGACTGGGTCACAGGAAGACGCAAACCAAAAGTGGAAGGCCATGGCAACTAGAGTTATCCAAGCAGCTAAAGAACCTCTTAGAGTTATAACAAATAAGATAGTCGGTCATAAGGAAGCCTTGTGGTGGAACGGAAATGTACAGGAGAAGATAAGAATTAAACAACAAAGTTTTAGAGAGCTTTTACATTGTAATAATGAGGAAGAACGAGCAGATTTAAAAGATAAATACAAGGAGGCCAAAGGTGAGGCGAAAAAGGTTGTGTCAGAGGCAAAGAACACAGCGTATGAGAGGATGTACAAGTGATTAGAGACGAAAGAAGGAGAACATGACATGTTTAAGATTGCCAAGGCAAGAGAAAGTGGAAGACAAGACTTGAAAATGGTGAAGTTTATAAAGGCTGAGGATGGAAAGGTCTTGGTGAAGGAGAAAGACATCAAGGGGAGATGGAAAACTTACTTCTATGACCTTTTAAACCTAAGGAACCCTAATCAGCAAACTGAGATCGATGAAACAACTCAAACAACGCAACAAAACAAGTGCTATTGTAGAAGCATCACAGTCGTCGAAGTTACAAGAGCTCTTAAAAAATAGGAAGGGCAAAGGCGGTGGGGCCAGATAACATACAGATTGAAGTGTGGAAGTGCCTTGGAGATGTGGGCCTGTAATGGCTAACAGACCTATTCAATACTATCTTCAAGACTAGGAAGATGCTGGAGCAGTGGAGAAGCAGTGTCATAGTCCCCATATATAAGAAAAAAAGAGATGTCCAATGTTGCGCAAACTACTGGGGAATAAATCTCTTGAGCCACACGATGAAACTATGGGAAAGAATTATCAACACGAGAATTAGACGCAAAACTCAGATAGCGATAAACCAATTTGGATTTATGCCAGGACGCTCTACAACAAAAGCCATACACGTCATAAGGAGGATAATGGAGAAATATAAAGAAAAGAAAAGGGACCTGCATATGGTATTCATTGACCTAAAAAAAGCCTATGACAGTGTTTCGCGTCAACTCATTTAGGAAAGTCTACGAATTAGAGGGGTACGAGAGAGGTATATTAGAATAATTAAGGATATGTATGATGGGGCAAAAACGTGTGTGCGAGCACCAGTCGGAGACACAGACTTCTTCCCGGTAGAAGTGGGACTCCACCGAGGATCGGTGTTGAGCCTATTTCTCTTCATAGTAGTGTTGGATGAGATGGCCAAGTCTATACAGGAGCTAGTACCGTGGTGCATGCTGTTTGCGGATGATATTGTGTTAATATCAGAATCTAAAAGGGTGCTTAACGAGAGACTAGAACAGTGGAGAGCAGCACTAGAGCGCAAAGGTTTAAGGATAAGTCGCTCTAAGACGGAATACATGCATTGTAAATTTAGTGGTGAGACTGAAGAGGACACTCAAATCAGTATCCAGGGTATGGCGGTCCCACAGACGTCTAGGTTCAAATACCTGGGATCGTATGTACAGGACGATGGAGAGATACACAACGATGTAGCCCACCGTGTCCAATCAGGATGGTGCAAGTGGAGAGCAGCATCAGGGATTTTATGTGATAAGAGGTTCCCTGTAAAACTAAAGGGAAAACTATACAGAGTGGCAGTACGTCCAGCTATGTTATACAGAACAGACTGTTGGGTCATAAAGAAATCGCACAAGAGACAAATAGAGATCGTAAAAATACGAATGCTGAGGTGGATGTGTGGACACACAAGACTGGATCGGATAAGGAATGACATGTTTCGACAGAGGCTAGAGGTGGCTTGTATCATGATAAAATACAAGAGGGAAGATTAAGATGGTTCGATCACGTGAAGAACAGACCAATGCAGGTGCCGGTTAGAGCAGTAGAGAACATCACCCTAGAGGGTAGGAGGAGTAGAGGAAGACCGAGGTTGACTTGGGACGAAATAATTAGGTGAGATATGGTAGAGTTGCACCTCTCTAAGCACATGTGCATAGAGGCGTAGAATTAAAATTAAGGAATTCTAGTGGGATCTGTGGTTAGGAAGAGTTTAGGATGACCTGTTGCGGGTCCCTTCGCGTGATGTGTAGCTATTCGACTTCTGCCCTTTATAGATGAAACTTGTCGCTTATTTATTGCACGCCATTTCTAAATCTTTATGTGTTTTATACCATGGTGTTGTATGCTATATATTATGTTTGCTATTGCTATTGTTACCGAGTCGGGGGTCTCTTTGGAAGCGGTCTCCCTATCTCTCAAGATAGAGGAAAGACTTGCCACCACCTACCCCTCCCAGACCCTACTCATTAAGCGGGATATACTGGGTTTGTTTGTTTGTTTGTTTGTTTGTACTTTTAACATTATCTTTAACTGTCTATATGGATCAATGTGCAATACCCCGAACATTGTGCACGAAACTGGTGTTGGGCCTGTGGTCTATAAATAGATCACAAACATTGTGCATGAAGCTGACCCAGTCACCTAGGGTATGCCACAAGGGTCCTGTCAATCTTAATGATTGACCCTGTGTGCATCCTTCAGGGTAGCTAACCCGCATCACAGTTGAACTAATGACAACATGGTTGTGCACCTCCTATATGCTTGCAAGACTTACATTATTTCAATTACGTTTCACTTTTCTTTATCTTTAATCTTTCACTTTTATTAATGATAATACTTTGCATTTATGATCATAAACATACCACGTAAAGTCACACAATAATAATTATTATGGACATAAGAACAACTTATAATAATGCAATATAATAACAATTAAAACCCTAAAGTCAAACTTGGGTCAAACCTTAATCATTATGTTTTTCTAAAAATTTCAGAAAATAAGCTAAGTGTTCTAGGCGCATGAGCACTATGCAGGCGCATGAGGCCTGTTTAGGCGCATTACAACTATGCAGGCGCATGGGCTTACTTGGGCATTTCAATACTTAGCCGCATGAGCCATTTCAGGTACATGAGGTGTGTTTAGGCGCATTACAACTATGCAGGCGCATGGGCTTACTTGGCGGCAGGTGTTTCAATACTTAAGCGCATGAGCCATTTCAGGCGCATGGGCACTATTTAGGCGCTTGGGGTACACTTTGGCGCCTGAGACTAAGTCTTAGGCGCATGAACTACTGTTCAGGCGCATGGACTTATACTTAGAAATTCTAAGGCATAATTTGGGCGCATGGGGTGCTGTTTGGGCGCATGGCATACACTTAAATATTTCTAAAGCAAATTCAAGCGCATGGGCCTTATTTAGGCGCATGAACACCTGTCTAACATGTTTCTAAGCTGTTTTCAGACCTAAATCTTTATACCATCCTGTTCTAAGCTTACTACAACCATTCTAAACATAAATATAACATAAACATCCATAAAACATCATCATGCAAATATAAACACATACGAGTATACATTCATAACACTTATAAAATCATTTTAATACATTTTCAGCCCCAAGGAATGTTTAAAACAAGTAAAATAAGGGGTCTAGAACTCACCTTTGGCAATCTTTCGGATAGACTTCTTCAAACCCGAATGCACTTATGAGTTCAAACACCTAAAAACCCACCAAAACACACACACAAACATACAAACACATACATAAGCATAAACTCAACTAAAATCAGTCAAGATCACTTCAAATCACCTAAAACATACCTTGAATTCGATCTTCTTCTTGTCTGAATTCTGTTCTTTCTCTCTCTAAAAACCGTATGAAAAGAAGGGCGTAGAAGATTATGGGCGGCCATACCACCTTTATGCACCAACTTTTATTCTTTTTGTCCTTTTGATACTTTTAACCCCTCAACTTGGGCTAAATTGCATTTTCTCCTTTTATTCACGTTTATTTTCCTTCACTTGACTAAAAGTTTCGGGTGTTACACTTTGCCACTTTCCTAGCCTCTAGTAAAAAGGCTTATTTTTAAGTTCCTTGCTACTTGCACCTTGCGCATCATGCTTATCTCCTATCTCCTTGATAGTCTCTGAACCCGCCAGCACTGCGCCCTTGGTTGCTCTAAAATTTTTGGTAGCCTCGAAAATAGTCCCATTCTTCTAATTCAACACACAAATTAACTGTTTGAATCTTTGATTCAGTAAGTGTTGTAAGTGTTATTTGATTAGATCTCTAAATGACTATGCAGTATAACTATTCTAACCATCTGAACTATTATATGCTAAATGAATTTTCTTGTTTAATTATATTTCTAAAGTAGTGTACTGAATGATGAATGATTATAAAAAAGAAATACAAAACATCATAGAAAATCTAAATTACACATTAATTCTCAAATCCATTGAACCATACAAAAATCCAAATACAAATTAACACTTTAGTTTTAATCATTTGAAATTAGTTGACTAGCTATCTCTTTAATGAAAGTAGTCATATACTCAATGCATTGTGAACCCCATTCTATAGTATGAACAAACTGGCCATCACAATCTCCACCTTGTATGTCAATAAAATTGTATTTTTTGTCGTAGTCCATAAATAATTGATCATGAATATTGCATTTCTTATAAAATTATGTATTTTGAGACAAGCAATCACTATATCTCTTTATATTGGAAAAGAAAAGGGAGTCATTTGCTTTAGGATTGAGAATCTTACCTTAAAACATCACATGTGTGCTCAATAATATTTCTAATTTGCACGTTAGTATGATTTAATCTATCTTCCTTAGTTAACACACATTATCGTTAGAAGTAGGTTATCCAATACCTCGTATCACGGTAGGGAGTTATAAATCCACGAGTATTGGTGTATTTAATAACATAAGTCAAATACTTACACAAAAATAGATATTTTATTTAATTTAAAAAAGATAAAGAATGATAAAAAAAACCCAATGGGGGGAAGGGTTAGAAGTCAGGTTAAATGAAACATCTTTTAAAATTAGTGAATCGCGCATAATGTCTTACGATGCAGCCCATACGAACGTGAATATCATATAAAAATCAGAAATTCATAAGACATTTTAAAAGCATTCACCTTTTCCTCTACCCATGTAAGTAGTATGTTTATCAGTAGGTATGACACATGTACACTAGTTTGATCTAATGCGCATGCTCCAGGAAATATTTGTTTTAGATTTCAATGTCTTTTTAAGGTATATGTAATTGCATTTGAAGATGCCGGAACTTAAACTTCTCTTTCAAAATTCATCATTACATTTAAGATCCAATGAAACATCTATTAATTGTTTCTACTGATTGTTGAAACCTTCGTTTAACTGCTTAAAAACATTCATTTGTCCTTTCACAATGAAAAATAGCCAACTTTTCTTTAAAGCTTATTGGTCTACTACTTTGCAACAATTTTTTTTTGTTTAAAATAGTTGCATGATATTACATAGGCATCACATGAAAGTCACATCATCTTATGACATTGTATGACATTGTGTAAAAGATCCATTCAATAGCTATTGCTTGTATGCATGGTCTGTTAATCTTTAGGTTTCTTTTCTCTTTAATTCATTTTTAGTCTAACTGTAACCAATGCCAAGAAAAGAAAATGATAATCATAATCTCATCATACGAATCCATAGGCTATCTATCATAAAAAAAACATGCATAACATAACATAACATCAAAAAAGGCCATCCATAAAACACCTAAAAATATCCACAACATAACGTTCAAAAAAAATACATAATACAACATTCGGAAAGAAACACCTATAATATAAAAAAACACCTAAAACATAACATCCAAAGAAAAATCCATACTATAGTATAAGAAAAATCCATAACATAGCATCCAAATAAACCTATCCATCACAAATAAAATCAAAAGAGTCCATACTTAGCTCCTGTATTTTTATCCCATAGCTCGCATGTTGAAGGCTAAAGTTGTAACCATACCTTTCTAATGTCACCACTTTCACCAAAAAGCAAAATCGTCATTTGGTATTTCGCATAAAATATTCCCCATCCCAAAGCATCCAACTTTTCCATGCATGCATCCATATTATTAGAAAAATTATGTTTCTCAATCAACATCATTGTCACCTTGGTAATTGGTCCCTAAGATTTGAGTGTTTACATATCTTACCTTTTCTCATTTTTAACTTTAGACCGAACACATGGCTCCTCACTAACACCTTCATTCGGGGGGGGGGGGGGGTTCCTTTTTATTTTTGAACCAATCAGAAAACTCCTCATTAACACCTAGAGTCAAGGGTTTCATTTGAGTGCATTCGATATCCTCGAGCCCATTATAGTTTGGTTAGACACTTTATTAAAAAAAAGAGGAAGTGTAGAGGCCGGATGGCCCAACTATCAAACCCATTCAAAGTAGAGCCTTCAAACAACTAAACATAAAGCTCAGGAAGTGGTGAACTTTCAAAGTGATCACTCCATAGATGATGAACTGCTCTTAACAATTTGTAGAACTTAAAACATTTCACTACTAGAAAAACTGCAATAGATGATGCGCATTGCGCGTCATCTTTGGGATCAGATGACGCGCAAATGCGTGTCAAGGAAAGGGTAGTCATAAATGAACGATGACACGCATCCGCGCGTCATCTTTGTATGACGCGCAAAAGATGACGCGCATTTTATGACGCGCAAAAGATGATGCGCAATGCGCGTCAGGGAAGGAGTAGTCATAAATGATTAGATGTCACACATGCGCGTGTCATCTATGTAATTTTTATGACGTGCTAAAGATGATACGCAATGCACGTCATAAATTTAGCTGCATCATTTATATATATATATATATACATTAATTTTTATAAATTTTACATGCTGTTTTTATAAAACTATAAATCAATAATTGTCGAATAATAGCAAAACAAAATTCATTTAATTAAATACTAACAAAAATTACAAAGTTGTTCCAAGTTCACATGCATACGCAAAATTACAAAGTAGTTACAAATTCATTTAATTGTCTAATAAGTAGCCCTACACATAAATAAAATTTGAAACGTAACACGACCACAGTTGCAATGGCTTCTACAGCACCAGCTGCTCCTAGAAGGTGACCAATCATTTATTTGTCGAGTTCACTCGCAACTGCAAACATTAAATTTATTAAGTTCATTGCTTCTTGAGCTAATATAAGACTCGGGTAGCATAAATACATAATCCTCCTTTACATACCCTACACATAAATAAAACATTAGCATGTATATTAATGACAAGATGCTTAGTTTGATATTCTGCCTACCTATCAAACTATACAAGCAACCATTCTCCATATGTGCAACTATGTAAAGTGAAATCCTTAAAAGAGTGATTTAAGTAATTTCGTCTAGAAAACTTTAAGATACTATGCAGCTATGACGATTCAAGTCATAACACGATGCATATGCGCACAAAAAAAGAAGATAAAACTAACTAGTTTTATACCCGTCCGGTAGTCATGGGAAAGTAAAGAGGAAAGTAGATGTTACTATAGCCACAGTAGGGAATTACCCATGCTTTTAAAAAACATATTCACCAATCGATTAGACATTCAAATATATTCATTCATGGAAATTTACCGATGAAGTTTCTAACAACCATCCTTTTTCATTGATAAAGAAAAATTTGGATTAGTATGGCGAGTACAATAATCACTTTATGCACTGAAACAATCTCCAAGTGCGTAGTTTGGATGGTTTAGCAGTCTCAAAAGTTCTAGTAGCAGAATGTTCTACGAAACAATACACAAAAGATCAATTAGCAGAATGTTCTTAGTAAAGCCCTATGAGATCTGAGATCATACTATCTTGAAAACTATCTAAAAACAGAAATATTCACAAATTTCTATAAAAAGAACATTATACATGCCCTCTCGTGAGGGCTGTTGGTCTGTAACTATTTAGATGCATTGAATCAAGAGAAATCAACTTTACTGTTTATGATAAAACACATGGTAGTTGTCTCCCAAGACTCTTCTTTAATGATCAGTTAATAAATTATAACAAAATACGACATACCGATAAGATCTACACTTCATCCAAAACAACCCCAGATTGTATGTCATCTGAATAGTGGTGCCTGCAACATTTATTTAAGATCGATGAAACAATAACAAAAATACAAGAATATTTACACCAAATTATCATTATAAATTTACCATGCTTTTATAACCGTGAGAATCTGTCACCACAAATCGCACTGGCCCGTCAATACCCTGCAAAACAACGAGACCAGTTAAAATACGTTGCAATGAGCAGGTCGTATCCAAAGGTTAAATGTAAAAGTTGGTGGAAGTTAGATTCGAACCTAAGACCTCTACTATAGGGAATAGGCACTTACCAAGAATAATGCAGCCCAAAAACAATGCAGATTAGCTACCTGAACAGTGCATATTAGCAGCCTGAACACTGCATATATGCAACCCAAATAATGTAGATTTGCATCACTAAACTGTGCAAATTTAAAGCCCTAAATAGTGCAAAGTTAGGCCCATCCTCTAGCTAATGAGGATCACTACAAATAACAACAATATTTAGTCAATGCTAGCTCCAAGATCTAATTCAAGTCAAGCTCCAACATTAATCACATGAGTTCTACAAGTGTTACCTGTAGTGTAGTGCATTAGGAATGAGCACTTATGTTAAGTACCTAACAGTCCATCTGAATCATCAGTTCAAGTTTTGTCTTGTTTTCTCCAAGGATAAGTTAAGAGTTGATTCTGTTAGTGTGATAAAGTTGCCTTGCTACAAGTAGAGCTATCTTTGAACCTGTAGAGGAAGGGGATGGATTGTGAATGCTCTTATATAACAAAAAAACAAATCGATTTTCAAAATCTTATTTAAAATAAAATCCTCCACCCAAAATGTTATCCAAATCAGTGCATGATGTGGTGATATGTACAAGGGTTTCTTCTTATGCTAAAATATCCTAAGCACTCTGTATATATTTGCATGTATGTAATAAGTTTCATAAAGTTCCAAATTCAATACCCATTATATCTATAATTGACCATAAGACTATGAGATTGCCCTACGTATTATTTATCTTATAACTATGAATCTATGATTAACTAATCTAATTCCCTGCTGGTTGACAATATGGGTACTTAAACATTACAAAATGTAAACTGCCATTTTCTTCCAGTATCACAAGCAATAAGCAAATAATTAGGGATTAACCAAATTATAAGTGAAGTGGTGCACTTTTCAAACTAGAGGTTTATAGAGGCTTTTTAACCTAAAATATAGTAGCTGTCTTCTAATCCTATTGAATAAGTCCAACAATGCTACAACACGTTTTAAATTGAAACATCAGATAGCCATAAATCAGATAGACAAACAAACAAACAAACAAACATACTTAGTGTATCCCGCTGGAGAGCAGGGTCTGGGAGGGGTATATGGTGGCAAGTCTTTCCTCTATCTTGAAAGATAGAGAGACCGCTTCCGAAGAGACCCCCGACTCGTTAACATAAATCAGATAGACATAAATGATAAATTAAAAACAAGCAATTAAAAATGTAAGGTGAGCACATTCACACTAACCTGTCTTTAATCAAGATCTTCTTGTCTAGCCTGACCACCAATCCCATGATTACCAACTCCTCAATTGTTGTTACCTGCTCCACTATTGCTCGTCTCAGAAGACGAACCGTACCCCGTAAAAGGCCACGGTAGGTTTATCCTAAACCTCCTTTCAATCGTCCTCGGCGTTAGAGGATTATCATTCGAACCACCACCACCACCAACACTTCCAAACGCCGGCGAAATCAACGATTGACAAACCACACATCACGAAACAAAACTAACAAAAGAAAAACCAAATCAAATAGCAACGAAATCATAAGACGGAATCACCAGATTGCTGTTGATGCGTTTGAGATCCAAGCACATGATGGCGTCGGCGTCATTGGATGGGAGATAAATGGCTCTGTAGACGGTGGCGCTGGCGCTGTAACCAACTTCTTCTAAAAGGTTCGAGGGTTTGATGGAGTATGGGAGATTGGAGATTTGGAGATTGAGGTTTGGGGGATCAGTGGGGCTGAAGGAGAAGGTGTTTGGGGGGAGCAGAGTTGGAGAATGGAGGGATGTTTGAGAATTAGGGTTAATATGTTTAGAAGCGGGGAAATTTAAAAAAATTTAGCTGCACGCGCGTTTTAGATGATGGACAAAGATGACACGTAAAAATGCGTGTCATTTTTTCTACAAATTTTGTAAAATACGACAAAACTTTTATGACACGCAAAAAAACGCGTCATCTTTTTTCGCGCGCCATTTTTTGCACGTCATCTATTAATAACTTTGTAGTAGTGTTTAGTGAGGCATCTTTAGACCCCAATTGGATAGCTGCCAAAAATGAGGAGATGGAAGCAATAATTAGAAATCAAAGTTAGGAGTTAATGACTTACTATAGATAGAAATGCTATAGGGTGCAAATGGGTATTTAAATTTAGTGTGAATCTATAAGAGACATAGAGAGGTACAAGGCCAGACTTATGGCTAAAGTGTTTAGCCAAAAGGAAGGCTTAGATTTTGATGAAACCATCTCACTTATTATAAAGATAATAACAATTAGGTGTGTTATAAGCCTTGTTATTGAATATAACTGGTCAATGTATCTACTAGATATAGATATTGTCTTCTTATATGGTGAGCATAATGAGATGCATGAATGACATTACTTGAAGGGTTTTATTCAAAAAATAAAACAAAGGTGAGGAAGTTAGTTAAACCTCTATATGGCCTAAAGCATACCCCAAGAATATGAATCAAAGACTTGTACGTGTCTTGCTTGGCTTAGGTTTTATTAAGAGTAGGAGTGATCACTTTATGTTTACTTTGTGTAGGGATTTTTTGTTTATTATTTTACTAGTCTATGTGGATGATTTGATTTTAACCAAAATTAAGAGAATGAAAATTTCAAATAAAAGGTGTTTGCATGAAAAATTCTTAATTAAAGACTTAGGTATTTTACATTTTTTTCTTGGAATTGAAGTGTTAAAAACTGATAAATGAGTGTTTCTCAAAGAAAATATTATCTAGAGTTGTTACAGGGGTATGGGCTTATAGGTTTTAAGTTGGTTAGTACTCCAATTAAACCAAATTATATGATTAAAAAGTAAATAAGAAAAACGTAGAAATTGTTAGTCTAATATTACTAAATATCAAATTTCTCATACAAGGCCTTATATCTCCTATTATGTGCATTACCTTGGTCAATATATGCATAAACCAATGGTAGCTCATGTTTAAACTGCATTAAGCCTATTGAAACATTTAAAAATTCCCTTGATAACTGTACCAATATTGGTAGATGGGACTATTTTGGTGTCATCGCATGTGCAGACTTTGACTGAGCTAAATGTACCGGCTCTAGAATGTTTGTAACCAGAGCTTGCATTTTTTTTTTTGTAAATTCCCTTGTTTCACGGAAAAGCCAACAACAGAGTATAGTGATTTGGTAGCTGAATATTGGGCTATGTGCTCTACTATTGTGACATCCTCTAGGTATTAATATTTTAAAAGAGCTTAAGGTTGATGTTAAGCTGCATCTTCTTCTAGTTTGTGATAATAAGTAGCAATGTCAATTACTTCAAACCATGTGTTTCATGATCGGACGAAACCTTTTGAAGGTGATCTATTTTTCTTCCACGATAAATTTTTATGAGTTATTAACTGTTGGCACTTCATCCGATAAACAGTTAGCTCATATATTTACAAAAGGGATTCTTGTTTTATACACCACTGATAAAGTGGTTTACACCATTGACACCTTCTATGGTCACATGTTTACTTTCTATCAACAGCCGTCGTTTATTGCATATAAAAAATACTATTGTTCAACAATTTAATAAACTAATTACTTAAAGAACCAATTTTAAAAATTACATCTCATATTATACAAATTACGAACCAATACATAAAGAACACATAGGAATCCATTATCTTGATTATTTTTTAATATGTCTAACACTTTTCTGATTTTACTATATAAAATTCAATTTAAAATTTTTATTAATAAAAATAATAACACAATTAGTAACCAATTAACAAATTACATGAACAAGGGTCGTGTTCATTCATTTGTCTTCGTAAATGTTCGGTAACAAGAAATTTCGTTTGTTTTGGTTAAACAAATGAACATGAACAAAGGTCACGTTCATTCATTTCTAGTTAATTAAGGACAAAATAATAAACTTAACTTAAAACATAAAATGTAAAAAAATAAAAAATACAAACATTGTAGCCACCGACCAATGTGATTAATATATATTATAATATCAACGCACTAGTAGAAAGTGTTAACTTTAAAATTATTTTACTTAGAAATTGTAAATTTCAACTAAATATATATTAATCTTAAGACCTTAAAAACTAGAATTTTTATCTTAATATAAAATATGTTTATTCTCTTGAAAATAATATTACACAATAATCGATGAGTTAGAGAAGAAAAACTCAAACATTAAATAATTATTTTATCTTTTGTAAGTTATTTTTACTTTTCCAACTTGTCAGTCAAATACGTGTCACAAAAAGTCAAATTATAAATTAAAATGTTGTACAATCACAACACCCTTCATAAAAAGGTTGTTGCTTGGTCAACATGCTCAGATGTGTATAGTCTGCTACAAATGTTTGATGTCAGTACAAGAAAATTAAGTTAATGCAACCCTAATAAAATGTTATATTAGATCTTAAAAACGTTGCATTAGATCTAATGCAACCTTTTATTGAGAGCTGCATTAAAAGTAATTGCATTAGACATAATACAACTTTTTTGTTAGATAATGCAACAGTTTTTATCTGTTTCATTTATTATTCAAATGCAACCTTTTTGACATGCAACCTTTTTACATTTTAATGCAACTCTTGTTCCCTTGAAATGCAACTTTTATTATAGTTTGGTTACAAAAATGTCACATTTTCAAGACTTAATGCAACCTTTGTTTACATCAAATGCAACATTTTTATAACTTAAGTTACGATAAATGCAACTCTTTTTAAATTAAAATGTAACTTTACAACTTTATTATCTATTCACTTCAATTGCTATTAATTAATATACATTTGATTGTAATTGCACCAACAAAATAATAACATATGTATCATTAATAAATATATAGTGTATTTTAGTATACTTTTCCAAACTCAAATAACAACAAAGTTAACATAAAATGTTAAATACAGTTGTAAAAAGTAATGAAAACATCTATCTACTCTAGTTAAAAACTCTCGATCTTCAACTAGGAGCTGTTTTAAAACCTTTAGGAACATAACTTTCAAGTTTCTCGTTGGTTGTCTATATTATTCTGCTACAAATGCATGATTTGCCTATAGAAATGGGGAGGGGGGGGGGGGGGAGTGTTTAAAAGTTCATCTGAAATACCTTCGTTTCTATAGCAAATATATTCATAATCCTTTTTTATTTTTTGGCTAATTTATCTATTTGTGTTTGTACATATATGTTGGTTTTAGTATTTAGGCATTTGGAAGCTGCTATGTTGTCAGGCTAAGGATTTTCTAGGCTAAGGAGCTACACTTTGAGTTGTTGGTTGAAGACCGCTTCAACCCATTTTATCTCTAAAAGTTACGCGGGTTGTGGCGGGTATGATTTATGCCCATTGTCATTGTTATGTTCGAGAAGGATAAATGAAGCTCATTATTCTCTCTATCTTTTTTTATCATACACTCCAATCTCTGTGATTTCTAGGGTTTGTCATATTAATTAATGCATGGTCTTGTTTCTTTTCAGTCTGTTCTTCTCTGATTAGTTGTTCATTGTGATTGTAATTGGAGTTGGCACGTATACTTTCTATTTCTATCTTTGTATTCTGTCAGATTTGTGAATCTAGAGTGTTTTCGGGGTTTTAATGTTTGTGAGGCTCTGTTACCATTATCAATATAATTAAGTTTAATAAAATTGATGAAACTAAATAAAAAGTCAATTACAACTATTCCCTTGTAGTGTATTCCAGTTATAACTAGGTTCATTGTATCACAAATTTATGACCACGTTATCTTAGCTATTGATCTTATTTAGTAAGCGTCTACATTTCTTTATATGATCATGTTCTCTTAGTTATTATTATGATTTAACAAGTGATTACATTTCTTTCTACACTTTGTAGAACTTATATGTGTTTTATTTCAATATTTCAAACTCTAAATGTATCACCAAAAGTTTAGTAGCCAATGGTAATAAGATGCTAGGCAGTGGTCATCTCAAGTGGTAGGGAATATATGCATATGATTGTAAATTTAGTTTAGCATACGTAGTAGTTTGTCGCTCAAAAAAGCAATGTGGATTGTGGAATCATAAAGTTAAAGCAACTAATAAAATGGTGAATTAGTTACTTAAAAGAGCCTCTTATTTTTAAATAAAAAGTATCATAAGTTCCAAATTTAAAAGTATGCATGATTTAATATAAGTCATATTTTATTAATATTCAATTGAACCCCTTACTTTTTTTTTAATTTTCATTTAAATACCAAAATCACGACCGTAAGAAATAAGAAAGACTTGGGACCATTTTGTGGTGCGTTGTTTTGAATATTATGAAATCCATGACAACACAAATACAAAAAGACTCATGTGATGCGTTGTTTTGAAAACGACACATTAAAACGTCTACCAGGACCCACAAGATATTGCAGCTGCACATTTCATGACATAATGTAAATATAAAACAAATTGGTTTCTTAATCTGTTTAGTTACTTTTTAAACAACAATTATAGTTCTCTTGATGTAACCTAACATTACATTTACACTGATTAACCCACATCATAACTAAATTAAAAGGCAATATTACTAAAGTACATGACCATGGAATGATAGGAGTTGTTAAAGATTGTATTAAACGTAGAAGGTGAAGAGATTCATTTCATTGTGTATTTAACTTTTAGTTGTCTTTTTTTTTATCTTTAACCTGATTTCACATTTATATTTGTGGTTGTCTGACTTTTTACTAATGGACTTTCTACAGATAGGATGATAGAGCCGAAACATTGTTACTATCAGTTGGGTTTGTTTATGGTGATATCTCTTTTATTTAAAAGTAGGCAGAACACCCCACGAGATGGGGCAACGAGCAGACGAGCTCGCGAGGTACACCGCCCCTTGTGTCACGAGATGAACCCATGAGGTGGGTAACTTTTTTGACTGTCTGATAATTTATAAAAAAAAAATACTTTATTTATTACCTACTGTATACACCTCACACTCCCATTCTATTGTAAACTAAAAATTATATACCTCCAATACTGCACCCAAAAAATAGAATGAATACATTATGCATTACTCTACTTAACAATTTTCATCAGACGAAATTTTTTTGCTAAAGGAGTAATCCGCGTTGGCCGAAGTTGAGGATACCGCTCAATCATCAAGAACGTATGTTCACCTTGATTGTGTGGCAGCTAACGATGTCGTCCTCATATGAAGGATTACTATGTTAAGAATCTAAGTATAATAGACGCTTAGAGAACGATTCCTTATGTCGAAGGAACTATTTTTAAGAATAGTTGATGATGAAACTGCACGATCTGAGTATTTTCAAGAAGGTTACGATGGCAGAAAAAACAAAAAGCTTCACTCAGATGCAAATACGCTCTTCGGTGGTTCGTCAACTCGTAATCAGTACGAATTCGATGAATATTTTAGCTATGTCTGTTAGGACTTCACATGAATGTATTGAATATTTTCTTAGTTTAACCATTATTTTATATGGTAAATAGTTTTTGTGTGCACCAACTAGTCACAACGTTGCACTTTTGTATGATGCACACTAGAGGCATGGCATACTTGGGATGATTGGTAGCATTGATTGTATATATTAGGTTTAAGGAAATTGTCCAATGGGCTTACCAGGAGAATACCGAGGTGATCATGAAAACCCAACGATGAAACTCGAGGTGGTGGCGTCAAATTGTTTGTGGATTTGGCATGCTTTCTTTGGTACAACTTTCTCAAATAATGACATTAACATTCTCAATAATTATTCATTATTGAATAATGATATGCATAATACAGTTCCAAGGTATCCATTCGTAGTAAACGACCGACATTACAACCGTGGCAACTATCTTGCAAATGACATTTACCCTACTTGGCTAGTTTTTTTGAAATCGATTTTATATTCATTTGAGGAAAAAGAAGAAAAGTTGAAGAAAATCCAAGAAAGTGGAAGAAAAGTTGTAGGGTGAGCTTTTGGCATGTTAAAAGCTATGGGGTATTATTTGGCAACCATCAAAAGTTGTTAAACGTGAGAAGATAAAGAACGTGATGAACACTTGTTGCATAATAAATAATATGTTTCTTAAAGACGGTGGATAGCTATCTAACCAGTACACATGTTTGATCCTCAAATGAGTGAAATCGTTGACGATAACATCATTCAGAAGTTACGGGATCCTAATATGCCTCATAGATTACAATACGATCTTATCTAGCACGTTGGTAATCTATTAAATCTGGACGTGTGATGTTTATTTTAGTAAATGAATTATGTAATGTATAATTTTTTATTTTTTTCCACTTAAAGTAATATTGATTTATCTATTATTCTATAATTCTATAATTAATTTCAAAGATATATGAATAGTAAAATTTTGATTCTTTAGATTTTAACCACAATTAATTTCAAAGGCAAATGAATAGTAAAATTTTGATTCTTTAGATTTTAACCACAATTAATTTCAAAGACAATGAATAGTAAAAATTTTATTCATTAGATTTTAACCATATAGTTTTAGGTATTTTCACTTTTAATTCTAACATTGATTATTGGACTTTGGTCACTTAAGTTTAAGATCATAGAATTTGACTACTAAATTATTTATAGTTAAGTCTTATTGTTTTTTTAGATTGGGCCATTATAGTTTAGTACTTTTATGCTCTGCCACAAAACTTTGATTTTATGGTTTTCGACGAACTGGATAGATAACCAAAGTAATACGGCCTTCGTGTGCGAAAATTGACCGGACTCTCACCACGTGGCGCGTGAATTTGGTCATTAAAGTTTAGGATATTAGAGTTTGATGACCAATTTGTTTTTTGAATTTGACCATTAAAGTTTAGTATCTTAGAATATGACCACTAAACTATTTATAGTGATGTTTCATTTTTTTCTTGTTTGACTACTAAAGTTTAGTATTTTTTTAGCTTCGCCACCAAACTTTGATTTTATGATTTCCGGCAAGTTGGACAGATAACGATTAAAGTAACACAGTATTGCGTATGCAAAAATTTTCCGGACTCCTAACGTATAACGCAGGGGAAAAACCTTGTTAGTTAATTAAACATGTAATGTTTGTTTTTATCAAAAGAATTATGTAATATGTTTTTTGTGTTTTATTAAATGAAATTATTTTTGGGTCAAAGGGTTCAATGGTTCATTTTTAAACGGTCATTGAATGTAAACAAATTAAAATGACATGATATTTCCTTATTGGGGTTTCTAAGGCTCATATTTGGATTCTCCCTCCATCTACACTAATTATTATAATTTCATATACATTTTTCTTCATCCTTTCTTTTGATTATTTACCTTGTTTTTTGTTATACCATGGTAATTCGTATGGATTTAATTACTTAAAACGCGTTAGGCTTAAAATTTATTTGCTAATGTCTCGTTGACTCTTTTCTGATAGTATCCAGATTTGAAGAAGAATCAAAAGTCTATTTGTCGAATTATTCGAGTATGATATTGACTGAATGAGAAGTATATTAAAATTAAAAAACTTGAATATACTACAATATGTTTACAATAACTAAAAAATATAAATACTTAAAATAACAAAAGAAAAACCAAAAATATTTTGGGTTTATAATCGGGTAAACGGGTATGTTTAATCGGGTAAATGGGGTGGGTAAACAGACATATCATATAATCCCATACCCATCCTAAACCCGCAAAAAATGTATATAAATAATCCCATACTCGCTTACTTAATCCCATACCCATCCCAAATATTTTAAGTTTCAGATATATCCATCGGATTCGAGTTTGATTTTCATCTCTATTGGTGTTCCCCTCACCATATAATTATTGTCTAGCCCCAAAGGTTTCAACATCCATTTGCTAAATTACTCTGCATCATTTTTTCAAAGCCATAAAGATCGATTCAACTGAGATTTATTTTATATTATCTAATCTTTAAGGGGGTTCCACCTATTTTTTTGTTGTTTATTTATTTCATTGTTTTGTTAAAGCAAAGGTACTTTGCTCGTTTGACACGCTAATTAAGAAAAACTTTTAAAAATATTCAATGGAAAATGATAAAAACACAAAAAACCTTTAACATAAATGATGTTTAATGTAATCAATGAATATTAACACACCTGTAAACATGTATATTAAAGGGAAGTTTTTGCAATTTGATCTTTCAATCAACAAACTAAAATGTTTATCTCATAAGTCCTTTTCATGACATATTAATATCTAGAAACATCGATAGTTACATGATATCTTTTGGTGCCGTTGGAAATTTTAGGAAAAAGTATGTTTTTTCATTTATTTTGGTTATTTGTCAATAACATAATTATTTATTAGTAAGTATGTGTTCTTTTGTGAGATGATCATAACGAATTAAACCGTGTTTAAAACGGAATTAGACCGTGTTTAAAATGGAGTTAGATAAATTAGATATCGATACTCATAGTTGATGGAATAAGTAGAACTATTTGGTTTTATCTCATATTGGCGAGGTGATAAAATAAATTTTAAAGTGGTAGAGTATATAAGAGGTTATTATCTCACATTGGAATAATAAATCTTGAATGGATTTATGTTAGGGATAGAACTCTTGTATAGGTTTACATGATAGATCATACTCTTGTAATCACTTTTGTAATTATAAGTTTTGATAATATAATATGAATTATGTTGATTACATCTGTATTTATTGTTGAATATTATATTGCATTTCATAATATATTTCTTAATATATGGTATAATGTATTGCATAATGTATGTGTGAATGTGTATTAAACGTCAGACTTAGTAAATGGATAAAATATGCTTAGAACAACTTCGGATGACTAAATTGTTTTTTCGTAGATATTATCAGGATCAATTTCAGCTGAACAATAATCAAGCTACTGAAGGAGTAATTGTTGCGGAAGACAAGAACTCCTATGGAAGCACAAGAACAAGTTGTTGTGGAAGCACAAGTTGCTGCGGAAGCACAAGTTGCTGCAGAAGCATATCAGTTGCTGCGAAAGACTAGTTACCTGTGGAATTAACACTTGTATGATTTGACATCATCAAGTAGTCAACCCAAAGTCAACAAGTCAACGTGGCAGATCAATAACAACATTAATGACGTCGATATATTTCACGTCACATCAATATCATTAATTATGTTTTATTCATTATAAAACACGAACTCCCATGTCGATAAAAGTGGCTGAGGATTCGGATAACTATAGTTAGCTTAATTATAGCATATAGTTAGCATTGAATTAGGAACAGAATAGGATCTCTATATATTATGAGATCAATAACATGTAATGGAGAAGAATTAACATTACGATCAATAACAGTGCAATAAGCAATATCAATCAATATACAACATTAGAAACAGTAACATCAATAGTACTAGCATCATCAGAGAAACGTCAGAGCATTCGTGGTTTGAGCATTGGTTTCATCATTCTTATTTGTTGGTTCATTCTATTGTGCTTTAATCGATTAAACAGCAGTCAATACTTGTATAAATTAAGTCTTATAATTCCTGAACGATCCTTGGATTCACAAGTGGTATCAGAGCTTGGTGCTCATTAATCCAGCTCAATTGATCTATTGACTGTGATTTGTTTAAACCGATTTCTCAATCAAAATATTTGCTTTCTCAAAATAAATTAACATGAGTAATTCTGTCGTTGGTGGTTATCAACCTCCTAAATTGGAAAATAAATCTGATTTTTAACTTAGAAAATTAGATTTAGAAATCATGTTAATTATACATATTCTGATTTATAGGCTTCAATTACCGAAGGTCCTTATATTCCACCTGCCTTAGGTGCGGATTATAAGGATAAAAATCAACCCATAAGTCTAAAGAATCTATCACCTGATGATGCTAAGAAAGTTAAGATTGACATCAGAGCATATAGCATGCTTACTATGGACTTGCCTGAAGAGCTGCTGATCATATGTGAATCCTACAAAATAGCTAACTCGCTATGGAAAATCCTACACACTCTGTGTGAAGGAAGTGACGAGATTAGAAGCATTAAAAAAGATACTCTCTGGACATAATATGAAACTTTCCATTATATTCCGGGTGAGTCAGTTCCTCAACAATTGCATAGAATTGGACAAAAAGATGCTTCACTCCTTGCCAAAGAATTGGACACAGACTGTGTCTATGTTCAAAAATACTATTGACTTAAAAACAATAGGATTGGACACTCTAGTGGCAAAGGTAGAAGCCCTAGAGCTTGATGAAAATACAAGGAACAAGAGTGTAAGGCATCCATAGCTCCTTATGAATTCAAGAAATTAAAAAAATTCTAGAAGTGCATTCATATCTAATGAAGCTGAAGACAACTCATATGATGAAAGCGATTATGAAGAGGAGACAAGTTTCTATGCTGCAAAGTCTTCAAACTCAAACACTCAGAGTAATTAACACAAAAAGACCAAAGTAAAGGCTGATGAATCCAAAAACAATAAGAATAACAAATAAACAGAACCAATTACCGTGGTTCCGAAGTCTGAAGAACAGAAAGCTGCCTTTGCAGCCTTCAGTTCTAGCTTTCAGGCATATCTGGGCAGTACCCTAACTCCTGCTCACTTTTGTCAACAAGATCTTGAAGAACTTCATCCTGATGTAGTATAGGAGATGGATTTGCAAGGAAAATGGTAATGATTGCCTATAAAGGCAAGATGTACATGGAGAGAAACAAAGGACTATCTGTAGGAGGAAGATCAACAAAGATTGGTGTAGACAAGTCCAAAGTAAGATGCTTCAAATGCAATCTGTATGGACCCTTTTTGAAGGAATGCAATAACAATCAACAACAGGCAACTGATCAAAGACAACCTGCTCAGAGGAGTTTTACACAACCCCAACTAACCAATACATCCCCATCTATAACAAACAACATAACAAGTATCACTAATGCTAAAGAAACTGAGTTAATTATTTTGATGGATGGTACTTGTGATTGGAGCATGTATGAGAAGGAAGTCCAAGCGGAAAATCAAGCATTAATGGCTGACATGGAAAACAAGGTTCCTCCAATGGCTACTGAGGTAAGAGAAAGGTTTTGTTCTCCCACCTGCATAGATAAAGTAGAAAGGTATAGAGCACATGTCCAACAATTGGCTGATAAAGTAAAATAAAGATTGCTTTTAAATGAATCTCATATTAGAGAACATAAACTTCATCAAGTCAAAATTAATTCTTTACAAAAGGATTTAGATAAACTTGTTTCTGAGAACTATAATTTAAAAGCACAAGTAAAGCATCTGACTACATCTCTAACAAAGTCTATGACAGATCATGCATCTACTGAGGTGAAACTACAGAAATTCCAACTTTCAGCACAACAGTATGAGAAATTATTAAATTCTCATATTGAGGCTAAGAACAAAATAGGATTGGGATTTCATGCAGTTCCACCACCAATAAATGATAATTATACCTCTATGCCAGAGTCCATGACAAACAGTCTGGCTAATTACTTTGTGTCTAGTAACATATTTGAGTCTGATGATAAAGGCAATGACTATATAACTAATGGAACTGATTCATATAAATCTGATTCATCAAAATCAGAACATTCAAAACAAAGTACATCAGAACTTGATCATGACCTTTGTGATGATCTGGATGATGATGATGAATCTGACCATACTAGTTTGAGTAAGGGTAAAATTGATTTTAAAGAATATTCAAATCCAAACATTTTGAATGAACATAAACTAACTTACCCTCCAAAACAAAGAAACCCGCTGAAAACAATCCACTGAAGGATTAAGCAATTAAATGAAGGTGTACATACACTTAATAAACAAAACAAGAACAAAACAAAAAAAGGACTTCGGAAGATAAGACTATCACTTCAGCAGATCTACTGCGGAAGAAGTCTGCAACATTCGTAGAATTCATGCGGAATAAGGAATTTGCTGTGGAGTCTTATCCATCAAACATAAAGTTTAGAATATGAAAGCCAAACAAAAACCCTTTGACATCATGTCAGGAAGAGGTAAGAATTCTTCAGCAGCAAGAATGGAAAGAGAGCTTAAAATACATAAAGCTTCAATTGAGAAAAAGTCTAAGGCAAAGGCTGCCTCTGACAGTGATGCGGAAGATATGTATTGTAAATGGTGTGACATGCATAATCACAGTACAGAATATTGCTACTTTACCAGCTATTGCGCAATATGCAACGTGAACAATCATATGACAACTGATTGTTACTTCAACAAATATTATGCAATAGACAACAAAAATAATCACTCTACTCAGGATTTTTCTTCAATAAGAAGAACAAAACAAATATCCGAAGAAAAATAAAGTAGATACCTCTGAGCCAGACTCAAAGTATTCAAAGGAAGATAAATGTAGAGATAAACAATAACAGAAACAACAAGTAAAACAGAAAGTTATTAACAAAACAGTTACTAAAGTGCCAATAAATAAAGAAGAAAAAAACAGCAAGTGCAAAGAAAGACACCACACAAAAAGGTAGCACTTGAAGAAGATGATGACTTCTTTGATCATTTAGCAAAGGCAATCATCTGCCTCAGTCAAAATCAAAGGATGCAGAAACATTCTCTGGACAATCCTCATCATCAGCATCAAAGAGGAAGTCTCAAAAAGAAGAAATCACTGACCCAATCAGTACAAATCAAGCTGAAACAACCTCAACATCATCACAAAACGAAACAAAACTTAATGAATTATCAAATAACAAAACTGACTTAGAAACTTCAAGACTCATCTATGAGAAAGTTACTATCTTAGATAACAATGGCAAGCCCAAGACCATAAAGGTTTTGGGCTCATTAATCTAACTAAGTTCATTTTGTTTTGCAGGAACATCCAAGGAGGGCTGACAATAAGTGGTATGTCGACAGTGGCTGTTCTAAACACATGACAGGAAATTGTACCCTCCCGCAGGACTTCAAACACAAGAATGCTTCATATGTGGCATTTGCTGGGGATAAGAAGGGAGGTAAAATCACCGGTGAAGGAATGGTAACAAATAGAGTGTTAAAATTTGAGAAAGATAACTTTTGTAAAAATTTACAGTTTAACTTACTAAGTGTCCCTCAAATATGTGATCAAAATTTTAACTTCCTCTGATAACTCTGATTGCTACATTCTTAAGCCAGGTTTCAAAATTCCAGAAGACTGGATCCTTCTTAAAGCACCAAGAAAAGGTAACACATATGTGTTGGATATGAATAATACATCACTAACAAGCAAGGAAACTTGCTTGATATCTAAGTCATTAGAAGATGAGTCACAATTATGGCACTGAAGGATAGATCACTCCAACATGAAGAACATGAATAAACTGGTGAAGAATGACGTAGTCATTGGTATTCCAAAGAAAGAGCTTTATTGCTCTAACCACTATTTGTCATGCTATAATGGAAAACAACGTAAAGTTTCTCATAAGATAAAAAACAATTAACACAAACACAACTCCACTCAAGCTACTACACATGGACTTTTTTGGTCCAACTAATGTGTTAAGCAATGGAAAAAGGCAGTACTATTTGGTGATTGTTGATGATTTCACTAGTTCACTTGGGTATTTTTCTTGAAACATAAAAGTGAAACATCAAAAATTTTAATAGAGTTTATCACTAAGATAGAAAACCAACTTGACCTAAGAATCAAGATACTAAGAAGTGATAACGGAACTGAATTTGTTAACTACATTTTAGACACCTTTTGCAGGGACAAAGGTATAGCCAGACAGTTCAGTGCACATAGAACACCATAACAGAATGGAGTTGCTAAAAGAAGAAACAAAACACTAATTGAAGCAGCTAGAACAATACTAGCTGACTCATAATTGCCAATAATCTTTAGGGCAGAAGCTGTGAACACAACTTGCACTGTACAAAATAGAACTTTAATTGTGAAAGAACATAACAAAACACCCTATGAACTTCTATTTTAAAAAAACCTTTTATAGGATATCTTAAAGCTTTTGGGTGTCATGTATCTGTTTTAAACACAAAAGAATGGTTAGGAAAATTTGCTGAAAAAACCTACAATGGTTTCTTTGTTGGTTATTCATCAACTTCTAAATAATATAGAGTATATATTCCATATGATAACATAGTGGAAAAAACACTTACTGTATCTTTTGAAGAATCCTTATTTACTCAATCAGTAAAAGGATCATCTTGGTTGTTTGATATAGATGCATTAACTAACTCATTTAATTCTGGTTATCTTAATGTGACAGGTGCTACAGAGACATGCTACCCCTATGTTCCTCCGAACATGGGTGTACCATTGACAGCTGATCCACCAAGGGTCATTCCTCTAGAGAATCAACATGAACATGATCCTGGTATATCAGTACAACCAAACAAAGATGGTTCCGATAACCTTACAACATGCACATCCGCAGAAGTACCATCTCCTTTTATAGATCTAACTTTTGCAAATGATGTACTGAAACCTCCATAGAGCCAGAACACATCACAACACCATTGCCACATACAGACATACTCACACTAGAGACTATAGCTGACCCTGTACCTCCTACGAAAGGCATGCCCCCAACCACGGTAGACATTCCTATACCTATGAAACCATAGTCAACTGCACCAGATAATGAGTTAGATTACTTTTATAACTCTCCAGCATAACAAACCCTATCCCCATAAACCAACATCACCAACCTGGATTCATCCATCCAAGTTCATGATGTACCAACAGTTAGGAAAAACAAGTATCACCCAATTGACAACATGGTAGGTGATCTGAACAACAGAACTACAAGAAAACAACGGGGAGCAGCAAACATATGTTTGTTCTCTTATTTTCTGTCACAAGTAGTTCCACCTAACATAACCGAAGCCTTGAAAGATAATAGCTGGATTGAAGCAATGCAAGAAGAGCTTCAGCAATTTAGAAAATAGAAGGTGAGGAATCTGGTTAATCTCCCTGAAGGCCAATATCCTATTGGCACCAGATGGTTATTCAAGAATAAGCTAGATGTGACAACCCAAGTTTTTCAGGTTAACAATGTTTCCATTATCTAACCTCTTCACTATTTATAATTAGTCAATCTTATTATTAATAAAGGATAATGGTTATTATTATTATTATTATTATTATTATTATTATTATTATTATTATTATTATTATTATTATTAATTAGAGTTTACTAATCCAAAAATGCAGCTTAGGGTTAATAGAGGGACCATAGTGAAAATTTACAAAACCTAATACATATTTATTGACCCCCCTTGGTTGAACCCTAAACTACCGTCCCTCTTCAAAAACCATCACTGCCATTGACCTCTCCCTTGAGCCAAGCTCCTTCAGGCAACCTTCTTTCACAATTTCTTGCCTCCGGTAGTCCTCCTATTCCCGTGACGTTTTCCCTAGCGATGATTTTCCTGTGGTCGAACGACACCACAATCAAGCATCTCTCTCCGTTCTCTATTGCGAGCACCTGACGACGGTGAACGGTGATCGAGACAACCTGCATCTCGTTCGGTATGTTCCTCGAACCTTTACTCGTGTTCGTACGGTTACAGTTTCAGGTTGGGGCCATAGGTGTATGTGTGTTTCTTTGCTTCAGATTTAATCGAATTAGAGGTGTGGTTATATGGTTCTACGTACGTGTGTATATATATATATATATATATATATATATATATATATTCGATTTTTGTTGTGTGTGTATCTATGTTTGCCTTTATGGATGTTTGTATATGCATGTGGACGTGTGCCTTCTACATGTGTGTGTGTTATGGTCCCTTTGTTCATAAGGTCTAGCTATGGATGGAGTCTTGGTTGCATGTGCATATGATTGTTGGGAGTTGATGGCATGGTATATGTAGATTTATAGGTAGTTAAGAATGTGGGGGTTGCATGTGTACATATATGTCGATGTATGGATGCACATATCATACATGAATGTATGCAAAATCGATTGGATGTGTTTGGATGTATATTGGTATGCGTGGGTTCTGTGATTTGGGGTGTATGTATGTGTTGACCGATGGAGCATAAGGTATGTGCATGAATGTATATATAGTTGTATGTATGTGGCAGAGGGTGTTGGTTCAAGAGCATGCATACATATTTATTGTTTTGTGTTCCTCTTCTTCATGGGTGTCCAAAAGGGATGTGGGCTGCATATTGATGTGGGTGCATGGGTTGACATGGGTTTTGTGGATGCACCATTTATGTATACATGTGATGTGTATGTTATATTATATGTGTGTATGTGTATATATTATATATATATATATATATATATATATATATTAGTTGTGTATGTTATATATATGTGTGAATGTGTGAATAATACATTATGTTTGGGTTTCGTACAGTTTTGAGTGTGCTTGTGTGTGAATGGGAAATTGTTAACTGGAACTGTAACCGAGCCATGAACGTGAAACCGTATAACCTAATTGTTTATAATCAATATTTAATATTAATTGTGTATAAAACATGAATCTAGGTTATTCGGAAATTTAATCGCTCTTGTTTACGCTAATTGATTTTGCTGTGCATTTAAGGTGAGTTCTCAGCCCTGCTTTACTTATTTTCTTGGGGTGAAAGAAACATGTGTTCAAACGTATTTTCATTTGATTCAGTATTACTGTAATGATGACTAGTGTTTTACCAATTTAAGTCCTCACGTTTCGAACCGTTATATATGTTCTTCAGCGGGGTAATTCTGAGTAGATCTATTGGGTTTGAAAAACCCCACCCGAGCTAGTCGCGCTAGCACGACTGGTGGTCGAACGGGTGTTTAATTGACCTAATTTTCTGTTGTTGTGGTTTGGTAGCCATAGCCGAGGCACTGTGTTCATTGTCAACATCAGTTGCGAACTTCATGCACTATGTAACTTGTTAAGTAGGTTAGCTACCTACGGATATTACTTTGTTTACTGGATCAGTTATTACTTGTTCTGTTTATCAAAACCTGTGGACTCACCAACCTTGTGCTAACACTTTAGCATGTTTCTTTCAGGTTCATAAGATGCGCACGCTTAGGATCATATCATTCATGCAATCGACGTCACACGTGATTTATTTAAAGCTTTTCAATAAATTTCATTTATTTGGTTTGCATGTGTTGCGCCATTTAAAGATTTAAGGGTTATTATGCTTCCGTAATTTCTATTATGTTTATGTTAATAACTCTGTCTTTGGTAATTTCAAACATTAAAAATTAATTATGTTTTATAATTAAGGTGTCGTTTGGTGTAACTAGTGGCTGAGATCCTGGAAGTCACACGCCTAACGGTAGTACCCCGTTTGTGGAAATTGAGGGTGTGACACTAGATGACAGGGGTATTATAATTAGAAACAAGGCAAGACTGATAGCACAAGGCTACACATAAGATGAAAGCATAGACTATGATGAAGTCTTTGCCCCAGTTGCCAGAATTGAGGCAATCAGAGTATTTCTAGCCTATGCATCATATAAGAGGTTCATAGTCTACCAAATGGATGTAAAGTGTGCTTTCTGATATGAAAATATTGATGAAGAAGTATATGTCTCTAAACCACTAGGATTTGAAGATCTTAACTTTCCCCATAGAGTGTACAAGCTTGACAAAGCTTTGTATAGCCTACATCAGGCTTCAAGAAAATGGTTTGAAACATTATCCAAGTTCCTACTGAAACATGGATTTAAGAGAGGAACAATTGATCAAACACTTTTCCTCAAACATAAACATCAAGATCTCTTAGTGGTTCAAATATATGTTAATGACATCATATTTGGATCAACTAATAAGAGATTATGTGAAGAGTTTGAATCACTGATGCAATCTGAGTTTCAGATGAGTTTAATGGGAGAATTGACATTCTTCCTGGGATTACAAGTTCATGAGAAAACAGATGACATCTTCATCAACCAAGAGAAGTATGTCCTTCAAACACTGAAGAAATATAATCTTGCAAACTCTTCTTCATGCAAAACACGAGCATCCACCATAGACAAAATTGTACTAGATCTAATAGGGAGGTATCTTGACTAAAGATTATATAGATCTATGATAGGTTCTTTAATGTACTTAACTGCTAGTAGACCTAATATAATGTTTGGTGTGTGTGTGTGCTAGGTATCAATCAGATCCAAAAGAGTCATATTTAAATGCTAATAAAAGAATTTTTAGATACCTCAAAGGGAAACCTGCACTTGGCTTATGGATCTTAAAGAAAGAGAATTTAAATTGTACTCATATTCAGATAGTGACTATGGAGGCTGCAACAATAATAGGAAACCCAACTGGTGGATGTCAATTCTTAGGACCAAGACTTGTGTCTTGGCAGTGCAAAAAGTAGACTAATGTTTTTGTATCCACGGCTGAGGCTGAGTACATAGCTACTTCAGCTGGTTGTTCTTAGATTCTATGGTTATAAAACCAACTACTTGATTATGGTTACAATTTTCTTCAAACTCCTATACATATAGATAATTCAGCTGCTATGTTTATAACTACTAATCCAGTCCAACATAGTAAAACTAAACACATAGAGATTAGATATCATTTTTTGCGAGACTGCTTAGAAAAAGGTCTAATTAAATTGATCAAAGTGGACACCACTAATCAGCTTGCTGATTTATTCACTAAGGCATTTGATTCAATAAGATTTAATTTCTTAATAGAATTATTAGGCATGATCAACTTAAAATAATTTCTAAATAACAACAACAAACATATGTGTACATTAACTATGATCATATGAGTACACAACACCAACTCCTGTGTCAGGCAATAGATATGCTAAGGATATGATAGTATGCTACAACTGCCATAATTCCTGCCTTTACTTTCACAACTATCTATTGATCCGATGTGTTGGATGTGTGAATTGGTTTAGCTTGAGTGGATGGTCAGTTATGTCATGATCAACATACAGTATAAATAACTTAGCATGGAGAGCTTATTATGAGGAGTAACTTAAGTAAGTCTAATCCAGTAGTGCACAACTCATTACTCGTGCACACTAACTATGTTGTAACACCTTATAACCTCTATCTTTGCGCATCTTGACCCTCTTTTTTGCATAAGTAAAGACCTGGGTCATTGGGCACCTTTATTTTACATCAGTAAAGATCTGATGTCCTAATGCTAATCATAAATGTTCCACATGGAGCTGCTCTCAAAAGAATCCAAAAAGGATCAACTGTATAATATGCAAAGAGCGTGAATAAACACTTCAGCATTAATAAGATTTCACAGAAATCTTAAGATGGAGCTTATAATCTATGGAACATGGTTTAAGTATGATAAAGTGATGCATTGGTGACACACTGGTGAGACAGACTTTTACATCACCATGCATGATGCATCCAGCTGTGTTTATCCTTAACCATTAACTAAAACATGATAACTAGCATGATATATCTGACATATCCTCTTGTTTGAACTTCTATGGATCATAATATTTGCAATTTGCACTAGATCAAGTATTTCTCAAACTTAATCATACAAAGCAGGAGGGTGTCTAAATAATAGTATGATCCTTCAGTATATCAAACAAGCGCCTGTGTATATTATTATCTTCTCTCTATGATTATCAGTAAGTCAACACAATTGTGGATTCATGATCTTATGTTATAAATTCCTGATAAATGCATAACTTTATGATTAATCACAAATTTAGGGGGAGTAGTAAGTTCATGAAGCTATTTTTTTATATACTGAGTTGAAGAAATTTGGAACTTGAGCACTAACTTGGCTGCAGGTTACAGAATATCTTAAACAGGCATCTACTTATGCACAACTGCCATGAAGCAAGTCACAAGGTCCAATAGTAAAACACCCAATGAATTAACCATATGGTAATTCATACGGAAAGTTAAATCAACAGTAAATCATCATTTCCCTTCGGAAGATACTTCTGTTCCTTCCAAAGAATTGGTCAATCTGGTAAAGTATGTCATTAATTTTTCCTTCAGAAGAAATGTTTCCTTCAAACAAATCAATTGTGAAAACTGCTCATCCGCAGATGTTTTGCGGAAGACATTATGAGTGACTTCCGTAGATATAGTACGGAAGAAATATAAATTATGTCGATAGATATTATTTAGTAAGCGTTATTGAGGATATTACTTATTGCTCATAGGTATTAATTAGGCATAGTTAATAATCTCAGTGGGGTAAAGTATAAATGGGTCCCACTGAAGTACGGACAAGGTAAAAATTATATATAGTTGCGTCGACCGTTGGCCTTTCTATCCACTTTCAAAAAAACCCCAATCTAAGTCATCCGCTCCAAAACACCTTAAACCCTCACCAAAATCGATCAATCCAAGTGCATAATCATCAAACCTCTCACGTAATCATCCCTACCATTATGGCCAATCGATTTGTGAACGACCATAATGTCTGCGCATTTCTGAATCCAGAAGTGGATTTTGATATCTTAACAAATTGCGACTCCACTATGCGCTCACTATTGATCCGGTCATCTATCTATCATACATGAAAGATTTCTGGAACTCCGCTGCTATTGTGGAAGGAGATGAAGGCACTGTAATCACTACGACCATTAGGAACTTACCTCTTTGGGTAAACGAGGGAATAATCCACAGTGTCCTTGAATTGGGAGAGAATGAACAAGGACATCCAGATGTATTTGACCACGAATACATCCAGAAGGTATTCAACTTGATGGGATACTATGGTGACTACCACCATGGAGGGATAAAGTGTAAGGCCTCGTTTCTGAAGACCTCACAGTTGGTGATTCATAGCAGTATACGTACGTAATATTATACATTTCATAAAACATTACAGCAGAAGTCATTAACAAAAACTCATTCATTTCATTAATAAATTACTGTCGCTATGCAATACAACATTATTTAGTTACAAAAGAAAACATCCGTTAATTTCATTACAAAACAACAATAATAACATGTGTGAATGGATGCCAGTCTTGCCTTGCCAAGTAGCCTCCCCTTGTGCCATCCTAGCAAATAACATGCCAATCGAAAATGCATAAAAGTCAGCGTTGATGAGTGAGTTCTAGTTTAATAAGTATCAAAATACTTTATACGTTTCATACGTAAGAATACTCTTTTCCTTAAAATACTTTCTATACTTTCACACATGTTCATTCACTATCACACGTATTCATTCATTTCGTACTTTATTCTTTCGTTTGTTTAGTACTTCATCCTCATCGTTCGTCTCGTACTTTACCTTTATCATTCATTTCGTACTTTACCATTTTCTCTGTTTCGTACTTTATTGTTACCTTTCACTGAATTCTAGATCCTGTCAAGCTTTTCCCCCATCGTGGCCCGAAGCCACTATTCTAGACACAAAGCCCCGTTTCTAACTAGCACAAAGCCGTATCATATCTTGGCACAAAGCCCGGGGTCGAATGACAAGGATCCCGTTTCGTACAATGCGGTCAGTCACCAAGACTGAACCCCCTATGTGTGAACCCTCACGGGTTAATCAAAATCGCACGTTATAAAATACAGAGTTGAGCTAACAACTCTCAAAGAGTTATGATCCTCCTTTAGATCTGCTTGCAAGCCTTTTCTTTCTTTCATTATGTTTCACTTTTCATCTTTGTTATCTTGCACTTCATTATGTTATACTTTACGTTCATTCACACATACGTCATACTATGTAAAGTCACAACATAATACTTTACGTATATTATCATATAAAATATACATTTTGTAAAATATTAAAAGATAACACATCATGCACATATGCATGAAATACCTTTATCATCACTTCTTACATATCTATGCATAAACCTTCACATATTCATGCTTAGAATAGTCCAAAACAATCCACAAGTCAAACTAGGGTCAAACCTTAATATTCTGACTTTCCCAAAATTTCAGAAAATTTTCTAAGTGTTTGGGCGCATGGACACTATTTAGGCGTATGAGGACTGTTTGGGTTTTTTTCACTATGCAGGAGCATGAGCCTATACTTAACTATTTCAACACTTAGGCGCATGAGCACTATTTAGGCGTCTCACCCTATACTTACGCATTTCTTTCAAAACTTAGGCGCATGTTGCACTGTTTAGGCGCATGTTGCACTGTTTAGGCGCATCAACTTACACTTAGACTTTTAAACCAAATATTCAGGCGCATGATCCCTATTTGGGTGCATGACCTTATTTAAAACATTTCTAAGGCAAAATGTAGGCACCCTGTTTGGGTGCATGAACACCAACATGTGTGTTTCTAACATATTTTTAAGTCCCAAATACCAATTCAACCTTTTCTAAGCTTAATATAACCATTCTAAACATCATCCAAATATGAACAACCATAAAACATCCAAACTCATACACATATACATACGGTTAATACATCACAATCATAAAAATAGTTTTGCAAGCATTTTCAGCCTCGAAAATCTTTAAAACATGTAAAATATGGAGCCTAGAGACTCACCTTAGTTGATTTTAAGTTCAAATTCTTTAAACTCGAACTTTCAAAGATTTCTTAACACTTGGACATGTCAAAACATCCAACCGAGCACATATACACATATAAGAACATGTAAAATTCGGTTACATGGCCAAAAATCCATAAAACCGAACCAAAAACTCATAAAACACTTACCAATTTCAATTTCAGCCCCTTTTTCCTTGAAAACCCGAGAGAAGCTTCATCTTTTTCTTCTTCTTTCTTTTTTCAGTCAAAAAACAGAAGTTGGTGTGGATATATGGGCGGCCAAACTTCAAATATTAATATAATATTTGACTTTTGTACTTTTACATAAAGCCCCCCTTTACTTTTGCTCCTTCTCATTTTCTTTCAAGATACTTTTCTTTTCTTTCCTTATTATTTTTATTTTCTTTTATTTAACTAGAAATTTCAGGTGTTACAAGTCTACCCCCTTAAAGAGGTTTCGTCCCTGAAACCCGTCACTCTTCGAGTAACTGTGGGTAATGTTGTCTCATCTCTTCTTCAGCCTCCTATGTAGACTCTGAACCCTTTCGGTGTTTCCACTGCACACACACCAGTGGAACCACTTTATTCATCAGCCTCTTTTCTTTTCAATCAATAATTGCCACTGGTTGCTCTACATAATTGAGTCGTTCGTCCATTTAAATGTCATCCAGTGGTACACTTATATCTTCATCAACTAAGCACTTTCTCAAATGAGATACATGGAATGTCGGATGAATTCCACTTAACTCATCAGACAATTCTAGTCGATAGGCAACCTCTCCTACTCGTGTGATGATTTAGAAAGGCCCTATATACCTTAGGCTTAGCTTACCCCGTTTTCTGAATTGGATAATCCCTCTCCAAGGTGAGACCTTCAACATAACTCGGTCGCCCACCTTGAATTCAATCAGTCTACGCCTCTTTTCGGCGTACGACTTTTGCCTATCCTTAACTGTTTTCATGAAGGCCTTAATCTTCTCCTACTTCTCCGTTGTAGCCTCGATCACCTCAAGGCTTCCCAACTCTTTCTGTCCAATATCGCCCCAACATACGGGCGTCCTACGCCTTCTACCGTATAGCATCTCGTACGGTGACATACCAATGCTGGCATGATAACTGTTATTCTATGAGAATTCTGCTAACGGTAAGTGATCGTCCCAACTTTCTCCAAAATCGATCACGTATGCTTGAAGCATATCCTCGAGCATCTGAATCGTTCTTTCAGACTGACCATCTATCTGAGGATGATAAGTTGTGCTAATATGTAACTTCGTCCCCATCGCGTCATGGAATCTCTTCTAAAACTTTGATGTGAATCGGGTGTCATGATCCGACACGATAAACACCGGAACACTATGACGAGCTACAATCTCCTTGATGAACAGATCCGCCAATATTTCCGACGAATACGTCTCGCGGATCGGTAGGAAATGAGCACTCTTTATTAGGCGATCAACAATCACCCAGATGGTATCGTACCCCCTCGCCGTGCGAGGTAACTTCGTAATGAAGTCCATCGTGATGTGCTCCCACTTCCACTCGGGTATATCCTATGGTTGGATCTTCCCGTATGGCTTTTGGTGTTCCGCCTTCACTTGCAAACAAGTAAGGCACTTACTCACATACTCCACTACATCGAGCTTCATACCCGGTCACCAATAATCTTTCTTCATATCTTGATACATCTTTGTGGCATCGGGATGAATCGAGTATCGAGTCTTATGAGCTTCATCCATAATCCGCCCCCGTATGTTTCCGTAACAAGGAATCCATATCCGTCTATTTCGGGTTTTAACACCGAGAATGTTTTCACTCAATTCTGCAACTAATCCCTCATTCGCTCGGAATTAAGGCGATATTCCTTCAACGCCTCTTCCTAAAATTCTTTCACTTGGGTCATCACATCAGCGGTCATAACCAACTGATAAGCTTTCACCCGAATCGGCTCGGGCCTCTCTTTTTGACTAAGGGCATCAGCCAAGACGTTGGCCTTAACCGGATGGTAATGGATCTCATAATCATAATCCTTGATAAGCTCTAACTATCTCCCCTGTCTCATATTGAGATCCTTTTTCTCAAAAAAGTACTTCAAGCTCTTGTGGTGGGTGAATATTGTGCACTTCATCCCATATAAGTAGTGTCTCCAAATCTTCAACGCAAAGACCACAGCCGCTAAATCCAAATCATGGGTAGGATAATTGACTTCGTGGGTTTTCAGTTGTCAGGATGCGTAGGCTATTACCCTTCCATATTGCATTTACACGTAGCCTAGTCCCGAATAAGAAGCATTTGAATATACCACTAAGTCTTTACTCCCTTCAGGTATCGTTAAAACATGAGCTTGGGTCAATCTCATCTTTAACTCCTCAAAAGCATCCTCCTATTTCTGACCCCACTAAAACTTCACATCTTTGCGGGTCAATTTGGTCAAAGGTGAGGCTATCTTGGAAAAGTCCTGAATTAATCTCTTGTAATAACCCGCCAAACCCAAGAAACTATGGATCTCGGATGGCGTTTTTAGAGACTTCCATTGCATCACTGCCTCCACCTTTTCCGGGTCCACCATGATTCCTTCATTATTTACCACGTGACCCAAAAATTGAACTTCGCGCAACCAAAAAGCACACTTAGAGAACTTAGTATATAGCTTCCCTCTTCTAAGTGTCTCCAATACTTCCCGAATATGACCAGCATGCTTTTCATTGTTCTTTGAATAAATCAGGATATTATCAATAAACACAATCACTGATTTATCTAACATCAGGCGACACACTCGGTTCATCAAATCCATAAAGGCAACTGGTGCGTTAGTTAAGCCAAAAGACATAACCTCTTCATGAACTTGTACAATCGATGCCACAGAGATAGCCAACGAGGAACTCATAATGTCCATAACGCGTGCGAAAAGCTGTCTTAGGGATATCTCGCTCCTTCACCTTTAATTGATGGTAGCCAGATCTAATATCTATCCTCGAAAACCAACTGGCACCTTGGGGCTGATCAAACAAGTCGTCAATCCTCGGTAACAGATACCGATTCTTCATCGTCAGCTTATTCAGCTCTCAGTAGTCGATGCACATCCGCATACTATCGTCCTTCTTCACAAACAATACCAGAGCACCCCAAGGAGAGATGCTCGGTCAGATAAACCCTTTATCCATGAGCTCCTGTAGTTTAGTCATTAGTTCTTTCATCTCGGTAGGAGCTAATCGATATGGTGCTTTGGCAAAGGGTTGAGCACCGGGTATTAGATCAATCTGGAACTCAATTTTACGATCCGGTGGCACCCCTGGTAAGTCTTCTGGGAACACGTCTTGAAAATCGCACACCACTGGTACATCGAACAGTAGTGGTACTGATGTGTCCGCATCTTTCACGAGGCCAGATAGGCACTACATCCTCGTCTCATGCACTTTTCTGCCACCGCCGTTGAAATCACCTTTGGAACTGTAGTAACACGATACCCGTAAACCGTCTCCGAATTTCCATCGGGCGTAATTAATCGAATCATCTTCTTGCGACACATGATGTTTGCCTCACAGGTTGCTAACCAATCCACCCCTAGCACTACATCAAATCCGCCTAGGGACATCACATGTAATTTAGCAAAAAACCTATAGCCTTGTAATTCTTTGGCACAGTCCTCTATCATATCAGTAATTCTAGTAGACTTACCAATAGCAGTTTCTACATCAAATGGATCACTAATATTCCTAATATTACAGATAACTTATCACAGAATGCAGTAGAAATAAAACTCCTACTAGCACCAGAATCAAATAACACAGAGGCACAAGTTTGGTTAACTAGAAACATACCTGACACGACATCGGGATCCACTCTAGCCTCCTCCCGCATCATCGTGAATGCTCTAGCGTTTGCCCTCTGTCCTTTTTCCTCCGGCTTCTTCTTCATCCCTAAACTTTCGGCCCGTGGCTTCTTGCAGCCCCTACTCACATGGCCCTCCCCGCCACAGTTATAACACCGGATATCTCCACACATCTTTACCACATGACCGGGCTTCCCACATTTGAAGCACACGTTCAAACCCCACTTACATTCACCAGCGTGCTCTCTCTCGCATTTACCGCACTTCTTTATCCCCGAACTTGAGGACACCACCCTTCGGTCATCCATTTTCCTTCTTTTGTTGTTTGGAGTGAAACCACCTCGTCCAAACCTCTTCCTGCCCTAGCTTCTGTCACCATCACTCGTCTTCTTCACCTCGAACACTGCCAACTCCCTCTCATCATACAACCTACCCTCCAGGGCTACCACCAAGCGAAATGTACCCGGCCGGGTAGCGATCAAATGCCTGCGGATGTCGACAGGCAATCCCTAAATGTACTTCTTGATCTTCCTCGACACAGGCATCACCTGATCTAACACCAGCCTTGCCATTTCGTTATATTTAGTGGTGTACTACTGGCGTGTCATGGTGCCTGCCTCCAGCTGTTGGAACTCCCTCTCTATCTTGTTGAGTTTCCGGTGAGGATAGAATTCCTCGATTACCAGTTTCTTCAGTTCTGGCCACCTCATCTTTCCAACGGCCCTGCTACCCTCGGCCTGGACAATGTTGTCCCACCAGCATATGGCCGAATCGATAAACGAGTGGGTAGCAAACTTCACCTTCTGATCTTCCCTGCTCTCACTAATTTCTAGTACTGCCTCCATCTCTCTCACCCAGTGGTGAGCAGCAGCAGCATTACCATATCCATCAAAAGTTGGGGGCTTGCGTCTTTGAAATGCCCCATAGTTGCAGCCTTATGCAGCATCCTGCACAGCTTCTTCTTCCTCCTCCTCACTCAAGACAACCGTCTTGGTCTTTGGTTGTTCTCCTCCTTCTCTCCTAGTATTTCTCCTCTTCTCTCTCCTTTCATCCTCTCTCACGGCCTTAATCACTTCAATCACACCTGAAGGTAGAATCGTCTACATGACTTGATGTACCTCCTCTACTACTGCCTCTTTCACTGAGGCCCTCAAATTCGCATTCTCGTCGACGCCCTCATGCTGATGAACTTCAGGATCTATAGGGGTCGTTTTAGTGGTTCTAGCCTTATTCCTCAAAACACGGTTCAGCACCACGTCCACTACGTGTTCCACCCCTAGAAGCATTAGACGATCTACCTCCAACCATCCTCTAATCATTATAAGATTTAAACACTAATATGGTTATTCAAGGTAATAGGTTAGTTTATATTGAGCATAGTAAGTCCCTTATTATAGTGACTAGTTGTGATTAGCCACTTACTTTACTCTTCACACCCCAAGCATTTCCTATCCTGACTACATCAGTATCTAAATCTACTATAAGCACATAATCAAATAGCACACGCACATAACTCCAATTAACTTTGAGAAAAAAAATACCTGATGGCACGTAGCTACTCGGGCTGGCATCCCTTTCCTTTAGTCTCATTCTCAGTTTAAGATTAGGTTTTGAAAATATTTAACCAATTCATTTAAACTTTGGCTTTGATACCAACTTGTAAGGCCCCGTTCCCGAAGACCTCACAGTTGGTCATTCATAGCACTATACATACGTAATATTATACATTTCATAAAACATTACAGCGGAAGTCATTAACAAAAACCCATTCATTTCATTAATAAATTACTGTTGCTATGCAATACAATATTGTTTAGTTACAAAAGAAAACATATGTTAATTTTATTAAAAACAACAATAATAATATGTGTGAATGGATGCCAGTCTTGCCTACCAAGTAGCCTCTCCGTGTGCCATCCTCAGCAAATAACCTGCCAACTGAAAATGCATAAAAGTCAGCATTGTTGAGTGAGTTCTAGTTTTATAAGTATCAAAATACTTTATACGTTTCACACGTAAGAATATTCTTTTCCTTAAAATACTTTCTATACTTTCACACATGTTCATTCTCTATCTCACGTATTCATTCGTTTCGTATTTTATTCTTTCGTTTGTTTTGTACTTTATCTTCATCGGTCGTTTCGTACTTTACCTTTATCATTCGTTTTGTACATTACCATTTTTGTTCGTTTCGTACTTTATTATTATCTTTCATTGAATTCTAGATCCTGTCAAGCTTTTCCCCATTGTGGCCCGAAGCCACCATTCTAGGCACAAAGCCCCGTTTCTAACTGGCACAAAGCCGCATCATATCTTGGCACAAAGCCCGGGGTCGAATGACAAGGATCCCGTTTCGCACAATGGGGTCAGTCACCAAGACTGAACCCCCTATGTGTGAACCCTCACGGGTTAATCAAAATCACACGTTATAAAACACACAGTTGAGCTAACAACTCTTAAAGAGTTATGATCCTCCTTTAGATCTGCTTGCAAGCCTTTTCTTTCTTTCATTATGTTTCACTTTTCATCTTTGTTATCTTGCACTTCATTATGTTATACTTTACGTTTATTCACACATACGTCATACTACGTAAAGTCACAACATAATATTTTACGTATATTATCATATAAAATATATGTTTTGTAAATTATTAAATGATAACATATCATGCACATATGTATGAAATACCTTTATCATCACCTCTTACATATCTATGTATAAACCCTCACATATTCATGCTTAGAATAGTCCAAAACAGTCCATAAGTCAAACTAGGGTCAAACCCTAAAATTCAGGTTTTCCCAAAAGTTTAGTAAATTTTCTAAGTGTTTGGGCGCATGGACACTATTTAGGCGTATGAGGACTGTTTGGGCGTTTTTCCACTATGCAGGCGCACGAGCATACACTTAACTGTTTCAACACTTAAGCGTATGAGCCCCTTGGGCGCATGAGCACTATTTAGGCGTATCACCCTATACTTAGGCATTTCTTTCAAAACTTAGGCGCATGTTGCACTATTTAGGCTCATCAACCTACACTTAGACTTTTAAGCCAAATATTCAGGCGCATGAGCCCTATTTGGGTGCATGACCTTACTTAAAACTTTTCTAACGAAAAATAGTAGGCACCCTGTTTGGACGCATGAACAACAACATATATGTTTTTAATATATTTTTAAGTCCCAAATACCAATTCAACCTGTTCTAAGCTTAATATAACCACTCTAAACATCATCCAAGTATGAACAACCATAAAACATCCAAACTCATACACATATACATACGGTTATATACATAACAATCATAAAAATAGTTTTGCATGCATTTTCAGCCCCGAAAATCTTTAAAACATGTAAAATATGCTGCTTTCAAGTTCAAATTCTTCAAACTCGAACTGTTAAAGATTTCATTACACCTAGACATGTCAAAACATCCATCAAGCACATATGCACACATAAGAACATGTAAAATTCAGTTACATGGCCAAAAATCCATAAAACCGAACAGAACTCATAAAACACTTACCAATTTCGATTTTAGCCCCTTTTTCCTTGAAAACCCGAGAGAAGCTTCACTTTTTCTTCTTCTTTCTTTTTCAGTCGAAAAGCAGATGTTGTTGTGGATATATGGGCGGCCATACTGCAAATATTAATTAATATTTGACTTTTGTACTTTTACACAAAGCCCCCTCCACTTTTGCTCCTTCTCATTTTCTTTCAAGATACTTTTCTTTTCTTTTCTTATTATTTTTCTTTTCTTGTATTTAACTAGAAATTTCTGGTGTTATATAAAGAAGGAGAGGTTGTGCAAGCCTTACCGCTTCCTCTATCACACTTACCTTAAGTGTGTATCCAACCGGAAGTCCGGGTTGGATAGATTCTGTTGGCACATATCCTCGGGAATCATCAGGATATTCGAAGGGAGGAAGTACAATTACACCCGATACATTATGAACTGCTTCCTCGACCATGTGAGAGTGCAGAAACTGGACAAAATGTTCATGTTTCCAAGGTTCTTGCAAATTACCATCAATGACCAATTGCATGAGGTCGAGAGAGACGGAGATGTTTGTACTCAGAGCCACCTTGGTAGATCACTGTTGAACAAGCTGACAGGGCAATATCAGGGAGGAGATGTAGAACTATTTGCCCACATCTTCGATGAGAATGAGAACATTCCATAGGAGTTATTATGGGCCGAAGAACCACAACTCTTAAGCTCATCAGTAGGATCATCCACCCACTCCCAATTACTAACTCAAACAACTCCTGCTCCTCAATCTACACCTGTTCAACTGGACTCATCATCTAGTGAACATACTCAAATTGACACTTTAGCCAAATCACCATCATTAGTTCACACTGAGGAAGCATAACCCATCTCTCTCACACCCATTCAAACACCCCCTATCCAAGCCCAACCGAACAAATTTCTTCACCCACGCCAACTGAACCACTCACATCACCCACACCAACTGAACCACTCACCTCACCCATACCAACTGAACCACTCACCTCACCCATACCAACTGAACCATTCACCTCACCAACACCTACTGAACCAATCACTTCACCCACAGAACCAATCACTTCACCCACTACTACTGAACAACTCAATAGTCCAACTCCCATCGAGGAACTCAACCTTGATGAGAATATTAAAGAAACATTTGCTGATGGAGATACAGAAGAAGTCTGTATAGAGGAAGAAAAGAAAGATGATGAGGAGGTGAATCAAGAAGTATTTGTTGAGATTGAAGCCTATCACGAAGATGACTTGAAGGATGAGGAGATTAACGTGAGTAGGCTAAGATAGGATTTGAAGATGAATAATGAAGTTATAGACGCTCTGATTCGTAAATTTCAGCTGATTCGTAAAGGATTGGATTTTTGGGTGGAAAGGATTGGATTTTTGGGTGGAAAGGATTGGATTTTTGGGCTAAAACGAGCTGATTCGTAAATTTCAGCTCGTTCTGCGAATTTAAGGTCTCATCCAGCGAAACTGTAAGTTCGTCCAGCGAAACTGGAAGGATTTACAGTGAAGTTACAATTTCGCTTCGGCGAAACTACATATTCACCTAAGCGAAACTATAGTTTCGCTGATGACTATGCCAATGCCCAAGTTGACCTTAGATATTGCGAAACAAGGGAATTCCAACGAAAGTTGGGCGCTCTAGGTAGCGAATCTGTCCAGCGAAACTGGCAGAATGCTGCCCGGCGAAACTAGCAGCGAAACAGCTGATTTGCCCAGCGAAACTGCTGGCGAATTTATGGGCGAAACTACCTGCGAACTTAGTAGCGAAATTAGGCAGAAATTAACTCTTTTGAGTGTTAACTTATCTGCAGGCAGTGTAGTGTGACCCGCGACTTTAAGGCTTGATTGAGAAGCTGCTTGTCAAGCACAAGTGAGTTCTAGGACCCCTCATTTACATGTTTTCAAACGATTTTGGGGCTGGAACACATATAAAAACTCGACTTTGTAAAGTGTATGTTTGACACATTTGGGTGTAATCATTTGTAGTATGTTTAAAGTACGAATGTGGACTTGCATGTGTTTGTATGATGTCCTAGTATGATTTCCCAAGGTTTAGGAGGGATAATTAGGGCTGTTGAACTCGAGGAGATGCATAGTTGAATTCTGGCTTTCGGGGGAAAGTGCAGGAGTAAGTCCTGACATGGAATTTTCCATAAGTGCCTGTAGATGACTGTTGATGTAGGTTATGTGTGTACGACACCTTGCAGGCTTATAGATGGTCCTCATCGGGCATAATAGTAATGCTGCATGTTTATGCATGATATATGACATGTAAGTATGACAAGCATATAATGATATGCGAGTAAGGCTTAGGAATGATGATAATGATGTTAAATGTTTATGCCTAAGGCATGATGTGAGTGTATGACACATTGCATGATGATGTAGGAATGATATGTGTGTATGACGCCTGGTATGATGATGTATGAATGGTATGTGTGTTCCTTACGATAATGTACGTATATCTTTCCACAACTTTACGTATTATGATGAAAAATAAACGAAGTATTATGTAACGTAAAGTGAAAGATAATGAAAGAGGAACATGACGATGAATGCATGTATTAATGAATAAGTGAAAAATGAATATGACGACGAATACATGCATTAATGAACTAACGAAATAAGTCTTGTAAGCATTGGATAAGGTAAACGGGCCCTTCTTTGTGATCGACCATACGTATGGTACCTCTACCGCTTACCTCTAGTACTGCGACACCACGTTTAGCTGTCTCTCCATAGACTTCGGCCCAGTACTGTGGCATACGCTTTGCTGTTCATTTAATGACTTCGGCCCAGTACTGTGGCATACGCTTTGCTGTCTCTGGATTGACTTCGGCCCAGTAGCTAAGACAGTTTGGGGTTTAGCATATGGTATTGGTACAAATGATATCCAATGTACAAGCAAAGTTATAAAGGACGAATGAATAAATAAACGAAAGAGATAATAAAGATATTATCTACGTGGATGCGTATGATGTATGATTGCGTAAAGAAAAGAATGGTTTTAATGGAAACGAAGTATGTTTATTATAAAAACTAGAACTCACTCAGCAACGCTGACTTTTTATGTGTTTCCAGTTGGCAGGTAGTGTTGCTGGGGATGGCACGAGGCGGCTACTCAGCACTTTTGGGATGGCATTCTTTTGTTAATGTTTTTGTATTATAATGCAAACAAACGATATTTTGTAATGAGTGTTGTATTACTTTGCAAAAGCATTTATAGTAAATTGAAAGTAAATTCAAAGTTTCCGCTGCATGGTTTTTATTAAGTTAATGTAAATATATGTTTTATGTGCGATGATAGACCAGCTGTGAGGTACCCGGGAACGGGGCCTTACAAGTTGGTATCAGAGCCAAAGTTTAAGTGAAACGGGTAAATTTTCAAAATAAACCTAAACTTAAACTGAGAAATGAGACAGAAAGGGGATGAATGCCATCTGAGTAGCTGCGTGCCATCAGGTATTTTCTTAAAGATTAAATAAGTATTATGTGCGCATGTAATGTGGTTTATGTGTACTGTTAGACTTAGATACTAATGTAGTCAGGACAGGTAATGCTCGGGGTACGAAGAGTAAAGTAAGTGGCTAATCACAACTGGCCACTGTAATTAGGGACTTACTATACTTGACATAAACTGAGCTATTTCCTTGAATGACCGTGTTGGTATTTGAACCTTTCAGTGTGTGTCAAAAGATGGCTAGCGGTAGATGTTCTAAGGTTTTGCCAGATGGGGGTCGTGGTAAACGTGGTGTTGAACCGCGTGTCACGAGAAGCATGGCTAGGGCGGCTGAAAGGGCACTCGAAGAGCCTGAGGCCCCTCACCTGGAGGGCAGCGATGATGGCACTAGTTTGAGGATCGCCAAGAAAGAGGCTGTTATGGAGGGAGTCCAACAGGCCTTACAGGCAATTCTACCATCCATGGTGACTGAGGTAATTAGAGCGGTGAAAGAGACGACTGCTATTGAAGAAAGCACGAAGAATAGCGACGACAAGAAATGGAACGGAAAGCGGGTTGGACGTGACAGTGCCACCCTCAGCAAAAAGGTTGTAAGGATGGAGGACCGGCGTGCAGCTTTGTCTGGTGCGAGGATGAGGAAGTGTGGTAAGTGTGCCAAAGAACACCTCGGGGAATGTAGATTGGGGACCAATATCTGTTTCCGATGTGGGAAGCACGGTCATGTGGCCAGAGAGTGTGGAGTGGTACGGTGCTACAACTGCAGTGGAAGAGGTCACATAAGCAGGGATTGCAAGAAGCCAAGGGCTGAGGGCGCAGGGCCTTCACGATAATGTTGGAGCAGGCTAGGACGAGCCCCGATATAGTGTCAGGTATGTGTCTAGTAATTCAAACTCTGTCATCCGTGTTGTTTGATTCCGGAGCCAGAAAGAGTTTTTGTTTTTGTTGTTTTTCTATGCTAAGTTGCTCACTAGGAGTAGAAGTATTGATAAGCTCTTGGGTGTAGAAACCGCCATAGGTAAGTCTGTCAGGATTTTCGAAACGATAGTAGACTGCGAGGTGGAGTTAGAAGGTCATAGATACCCGGTTAGACTAGATGTGATAGCTTAGGGTGATTTCGATTCAGTTCATGGGTTGGATGGGTTGGTGGACTTCGAGGCAAATATAGCGTGTCGTGAGAAGATGATTCGTTGATAGCACCAGACGGGAGTCCAATAACTGTATATGGGGATCGGGTCATGATGATTTCGAAGATGAACTCAAAGGCGGTGGCGGGGAAAGTGTATGAGGTGCGGATGTCGTGCCTACTTATGATATGTAAAAGATGTGGTAAATGCAGAGGGAATTAGGGGGGACCCGGAAAAGGTGGAGGCCGTATTGCAATGGAAGCCTCCTAGGACGCCATCCGAGATTCGTAGCTTCTTGGGACTGGCAGGCTACTACCGGAGGTTTATTCAAGACTTTTTCCAAGATAGCCTCGCCTCTGACAAAATTGACTCGCAAGGACGTGAAGCTCGTGTGGGGTCGAGAACAGGAGGATGCCTTTGAGGAGTTGAAGATGAGACTGACATAAGCTCCTGTCTTGACATTGCTCGAGGGAAATGAAGACTTAGTGGTCTATTCGGATGCATTTTATTCCGGGCTAGGTTGCGTATTGATACAACATGAAAGGGTAATAGCTTATGCATCTCGACAACTGAAGACCCATGAAGTCAACTATCCCACGCATGATTTAGAACTAGCCGTTGTGGTCTTTGCATTAAAGATTTGAAGGCACTATCTCTACGGGATGAAGTGCACCATCTTCACAGAACACAAAAGCTTGAAGTACTTCTTCGAGCAAAAGGACCTCAACATGAGGCAGAGGCGACGGTTGGAGCTCATAAAGGATTACGATTGCGAAATCCATTACCATCCGGGCAAGGCCAACGTGGTGGCAGATGCCCTTAGCCGGAAGGAAAGGCCCGAGCCGATTCGGGTGAAGGCTTATCAGCGAATTATGCCCTCCGACGTGATGACACATGTTAAGGAGTTCCAAGACGAGGATTTGAGGGAAGATCGTCTTAACTCCGAAAGGATGAGAGGTCTAGTTACAGAACTGGGTGAGAACACTCTTTGTGTTAAGACCCGATTTGGGCGAGTGTGGATTCCTCGGTACGGGGATCTACGTGGAAAGATCATGGATGAGGCCCATAAGACTCGATATTCCATTCACCCCGGTGCGACCAAGATGTACCAAGACATGAAGAAAGACTATTGGTGGCCGGGCATGAAGCGTGATGTGGTGGAATATGTGAGTAAGTGCATGACTTGTTCACAGGTCAAGGCAGAGCATCAGAAACCGTACGGGAAGATCCAACCATTGGATATACCCGAGTGGAAGTGAGTGCACATCACCATGGATTTCATCACGAAACTACCACGTACCCCGAAAGGGTATGATGCTATATGGGTGATAGTTGATCGATTGACGAAGAGTGCCCACTTCCTACCGATCCGTGAGACGTATTCATCTAAAAGATTGGCGGATCTATTTATCAAAGAAATTGTAGCTCGTCATGGCGTACCGGTGTCTATTGTGTCTGACCGTGACACCCGGTTTACCTCCAAGTTTTGGAAGAGGTTTCATGATGCAATGGGGACGAGGCTACACATTAGCATGGCATATCATCCCCAGACAGACGGTCAGTCTAAGAGGACGATCCAAACACTCGAAGACATGCTTCGAGCGTGCGTGATCGATTTTGGAGGAAGTTGGGACGATCACCTGCCGTTAGCAGAATTCTCTTACAATAACAGTTATCATGCCAGCATTAGCATGCCGCCCTACGAGATGTTGTACGGTAGGAAATGTAGGACGCCCGTATGTTGGGGAGACATTGGGCAGAAGGAACTGGGTGGGGTCGAGGTAGTTGAAGCAACGACTGAAAAGTTAGAAAAGATCAAAGCCTTCATGAAGGCGGCGAAAGACAGACAAAAGTCGTATGCTGACAAGAGGCGAAGACCGATAGAGTTCAAGGTCGGTGATCGGGTCATGTTGAAGGTCTCACCTTGGAAAGGAATTATTAGGTTCCGAAAGCGGGGTAAACTGAGCCCGCGGTATATAGGCCCTTTCCGAATTATCGCCCGTGTGGGAGAGGTGGCCTATAGGTTGGAACTGCCAGATGAGTTGAGTGGAATTCACCCGATCTTCCACGTATCTCATCTGATGAAATGTTTGGCCGATGAAGATATGGTTGTACCGCTGGAGGATATCGAAGTAGACGAACGGCTCAACTATGTGGAGCAACCGGTAGCAATCATCGATAGAAAAGAGAAACGGCTAAGAAACAAAGTAGTTCCTCTTGTGCGCGTACAGTGGAAGCACAGGAAGGGATCTAATTCTACGTGGGAGACTGAAGAAGAGATGAGACAACATTACCCATATCTGTTAGAAGAATAACAGGTTTCGAGGACGAAACCTAAATAAGGGGGGTGGACTTGTAACACCCGGAAAATTTTCTAATCGAGTCAAGTGATAGTGATGGGCTCGGATGAAAAACCATTTAATAAATAAAATGGTTGCGGGTATTACACCGAGTTAACCCTCCGGGTCACGAGTTTAACGAGTTTGGGGTCCCGGGAACGCCTGGCATATAAATAGATGGATCAGCTGAGCAACTCTCATTTTCACTCAAACGCCCATTCTAGAGAGAGAAAGTGTAGAGAGAGAAAGTGCCGGATTGAAGCTCGGGTGGTCAAGAATCGAAGGCTGGTGTTTGTGGACTCCTAAACTACAAGAATCAAGGTAAGAAACGTATCTAAATTTCTACATTTGGTGAAAAAACCGAGTGTGGGTTTTTGAGATTTTAAAGTGGCAAAAATCGCCCCAAAACACACGTTTTAGGGTAAGAAAACGTGTAATGAGCTTAGATATAGCTTCCTGGATGATAATCCAAGGGTTTGGGTGGAAAGGATTGGATTTTTGGGCTAAAACGAGCTGATTCGTAAATTTCAGCTCGTTCTGCGAATTTAAGGTCTCATCCAGCGAAACTGTAAGTTCGTCCAGCGAAACTGGAAGGATTTACAGCGAAGTTACAATTTCGCTTCGGCGAAACTACATATTCACCTAAGCGAAACTATAGTTTCGCTGATGACTATGCAAATGCCCAAGTTGACCTTAGATATTGCGAAACAAGGGAATTCCAACGAAAGTTGGGCGCTCTAGGTAGCGAATCTGTCCAGCGAAACTGGTAGAATGCTGCTCGGTGAAACTAGCAGCGAAACAGCTGATTTGCCCAGCGAAACTGCTGGCGAATTTATGGGCGAAACTACCTGCGAACTTAGTAGCGAAATTAGGCAGAAATTAACTCTTTTGAGTGTTAACTTATCTGCAGGCAGTGTAGTGTGACCCGCGACTTTAAGGCTTGATTGAGAAGCTGCTTGTCAAGCACAAGTGAGTTCTAGGACCCCTCATTTACATGTTTTCAAACGATTTTGGGGCTGGAACACATATAAAAACTCGACTTTGTAAAGTGTATGTTTGACCCATTTGGGTGTAATCATTTGTAGTATGTTTAAAGTACGAATGTGGACTTGCATGTGTTTGTATGATGTTCTAGTATGATTTCCCAAGGTTTAGAAGGGATAATTAGGGCTGTTGAACTCGAGGAGATGCATAGTTGAATTCTGGCTTTCGGGGGAAAGTGCAGGAGTAAGTCCTGACATGGAATTTTCCATAAGTGCCTGTAGATGACTGTTGATGTAGGTTATGTGTGTACGACACCTTGCAGGCTTATAGATGGTCCTCATCGGGCATAGTAGTAATGCTGCATGTTTATGCATGATATATGACATGTAAGTATGACAAGCATATAATGATATGCGAGTAAGGCTTAGGAATGATGATAATGATGTTAAATGTTTATGCCTAAGGCATGATGTGAGTGTATGACACATTGCATGATGATGTAGGAATGATATGTGTGTATGACGCCTGGTATGATGATGTATGAATGGTATGTGTGTTCCTTACGATAATGTACGTATATCTTTCCACAACTTTACGTATTATGATGAAAAATAAACGAAGTATTATGTAACGTAAAGTGAAAGATAATGAAAGAGGAACATGACGATGAATGCATGTATTAATGAATAAGTGAAAAATGAATATGACGACGAATACATGCATTAATGAACTAACGAAATAAGTCTTGTAAGCATTGGATAAGGTAAACGGGCCCTTCTTTGTGATCGACCATACGTATGGTACCTCTACCGCTTACCTCTAGTACTGCGACACCACGTTTAGCTGTCTCTCCATAGACTTCGGCCCAGTACTGTGGCATACGCTTTGCTGTTCATTTAATGACTTCGGCCCAGTACTGTGGCATACGCTTTGCTGTCTCTGGATTGACTTCGGCCCAGTAGCTAAGACAGTTTGGGGTTTAGCATATGGTATTGGTACAAATGATATCCAATGTACAAGCAAAGTTATAAAGGACGAATGAATAAATAAACGAAAGAGATAATAAATATATTATCTACGTGGATGCGTATGATGTATGATTGCGTAAAGAAAAGAATGGTTTTAATGGAAACGAAGTATGTTTATTATAAAAACTAGAACTCACTCAGCAACACTAACTTTTTATGTGTTTCTAGTTGGCAGGTAGTGTTGCTGGGGATGGCACGAGGCGGCTACTCAGCTCTTTTGGGATGACATTCTTTTGTTAATGTTTTTGTATTATAATGCAAACAAACGATATTTTGTAATGAGTGTTGTATTACTTTGCAAAAGCATTTATAGTAAATTGAAAATAAATTCAAAGTTTCCGCTGCATGGTTTTTATTAAGTTAATGTAAATATATGTTTTATGTGCGATGATAGACCAGCTGTGAGGTACCCGGGAACGGGGCCTTACAGGAAAACTAAAAAGATTGTTGATGTATTTGAAAGCCTACTGAAGAGAATCGGAACTGTGTCCTCAGAGTACAAAGTATCAGAAGAACAAATGAATGATGAGAGTGATGATGAGTGGGCAGAATTGACTAAAGAAGAGTCTGGTGAACATGATGACTTACTGAACACTAAAGACATATTGGAGGAAAGACCACAATCATCCATGTTTATGGATTTGATCAATAAAGGTTTCCCATATGATATGGTGGAGAAGATGAACATGGGAGACATGATACAAACTTTGAAAGAATTTATGATGCTCCCTGTTTGCAACTATGAAACATTCTCCAAGTATAAGAAAATGGAGAGGATAAGGAAAGAATTAGGACATTGTGACACAGCGAAGCTGGCAAGATATAATATGATCGGCTGGTTACAAAGTTAATCATAAGCGGCATGAGCTTAAAGGAAGAACTGTTGGAGAATTGAGGGTGATGATGGAGCATGTAATAAGAGTAGAACTGGATACTGGAGTTAAATTTAGAACCATAGCCCCTAATCCTGCATATCATCAACAACAACCACAAACCCATGCTGAACCTACCGTGGTTCAAGCACAAGACATGCATAAAAGCAATGAAAAGTTTATAAGAGAGCTGAGGGATGTAATTCCACACAAGATATGGCTTCTGGGAACTGCTGTGCGAAGATAACTGAAGGAAGACAAACTCTGATACAATTGTTTGATCCGATTACACTCCCAAGATCAGCAGAAGATCAACTTATAACTGCGAGGTAATATGATAATGAATGGGACTGTGCCATGATCAAAATGGCATCTGGCATGGTGCAATATTTTCCAAGAGTAGAGAGCTTACTGTCATTGCCAGATGTTGACCTTAACACTTTACAACACGTTCCCATCATTAATTATCCCATAAGTCCAAGGGGAAGAGATTTCTCTGGACTTGTGACTGAATTAGGTCATAAGTTCAAGAGTGATGTGCTCAGGGAAGCAAGGATGGTTGATGCAGAGCATTTTCAAAGAAAGTCTAAGTCTAAGTCCTTATCACAGCTGATATATGATGAGTTTTTAACAAGGATTGGAGCTGAAGACAGATTGACTGCATCAATCAAAATAATTAAAGAAAATCAATTCTCATACCCCATCACAAACTAGGGGTATGTTGAACAAAATAAAGAATTAGTTCTATTGAGGGATGATGCTTAGAAGAAGGCATCAAGCATAAGGTTGTTTGATCCAATGGAGGTCAAATTGCTTCATCCAAGCTACACTTCTTATCTTCATAATAAATATTTCCCAAGGCAGCAAGACCAAATTGCTCAGAATGACTCATGTTTATATGTTCATTGTATACAAGTCATTGACAAATTACATGCCAAGGCATACAAGAAAAGGAAGCTAGAGGCAGGGCAGTTGAAAGGATCAGAGATCAAGCCAATCACATAACTGAGAATTTCTGACCAGGATGAATTAGAAGTGGTGTCCAAGAAAAGTGTTGTTGCAACACTTACCACTGAAGAGGACATCCTGGGTCTGAAATACAAAATATTAAAAAGAATGGGTAGAAGAAAGATTCAGTTTAAATATGAAGATCAACAAGTGGTAGTAGAATACTTCAGAAGCAAGATTTTGGCAAGAGTACAAGAGCTAAAAGTCTTTAACCAACGATTACTCGAGTCTAAACCTAAGGGGGAGTACTGTTAGGGATAAAACTCTTGTATAGGTTTAGATGATAGATCATACTCTTGTAATCACTTTTGTAATTATGAGTTTTGATAATTTAATATGAATTATGTTGATTACATCTGTATTTAATGGTTGAATAATATATTGCATTTCATAATATATGTTAGTACCGTTTTCGTACGGAGTACTAACGAATTCTGCGTGAGACCAGATCAAATAGCGCGGAATTCTATTTGATTGGTGATCCAATCAGTGAGAACAAACAACCTGATCGATCTAATGATGAAACAAACGTTAAGAACGAGTTGGAATCGATCAGGAACGAACTATGAACTTGGATGGGCGACTTGGGACGCTCTGGACGACTAGGGCATGATAGTATTCGAAGTGTTATGTTTTTCCACGAATTATGTGGTATTTATAGGTTTTCAGTGTTTATTCGTACGACTGAACCATTAGCATGGTTCAGTCGTGCGACTGACTCATGCGTCTGACTCATGCGTCTGATTTATACGCATGACTGAAGGTTCTGTCGTGCGACTAAGCTAATCTTATGTCTCAGTCATATGACTGATCCAGTCACCTGGTTCAGTCGTGTGACTGGTCCATAAGTATGGTTCATTCGTGCGTATGGTCCATAAGTATGGTCCATTAGCATGAATAACCACACAACTAAGTTGAATACATTTCTGAATCAATATTGACTCAAAACTATGTACAACAACCTCAAACCTATATATAATGTTCATCAATATAAGTAATACCAATTACAATATGAATATGATATAAACAAAGATAATTAAACATCAAAACTCACATCATATTCATTAAACATGTTCATTACATTTGTGTAAGAAATGAAAGACATTTACATTTAAGACCATAAACTAGGTACAATGTATCAACAATATATGTTAAATTATATGATATATGTATTGCATAATGTATGTGTGAATGTGCATTAAGTGTCAGACTTAGTAAATGGATAAAATATGCTTAGAACAACTGTGGATGACTAAATTGTTCTTCCGTAGATATTATCAGAAACAATTTTAGCTGAAGAATAATCAAGCTACTGAAGGAGTAATTGCTGTGGAAGATAAGAACTCCTACAGAAGCACAAGAACAAGTTGCTGCTGAAGCATAAGTTGCTGTGGAAGCACAAGTTGCTATGGAAGCACAAGTTGCTGCGGAAGCATATCAGTTGCTATGGAAGACTAGTTATCTTTGGTATTAACACTTGTATGATTTAACATCATCAAGTAGTCAACCCAAAGTCAACAAGTCAACGTGGCAGATCAACAACAACATTAATGACGTCGATATATTCCATGTCATATAAATATCATTAATTATGTTTTATTCATTGTAAAACACGAACTCCCATGTCGATAAAAATGGCTGAGGATTTGAATAGCTATAGTTAGCTTAATTATAGCGTATAGTTAGCATTGAATTAGGAACATAATAGAATCTCTATATATTATGAGATCAATAACATGTAATGGAGAAGAATTAATGTTACGATCCGTAACAGTGCGATCAGCAATATCAATCAATATACAACATTAGAAACAGTAACATCAATAGTATCAGCATTATCAGAGCAACGTCAGAGCATTCGTGGTTTGAGCATTTGTTTGATCATTCTTATTTATTGGTTCATTCTATTGTGCTTTAATCGGTTAAACAGCAAGTATTGATAATTCTTACGATCAATACTTGTATAAATCAAGTCTGATAATTCCTGAACGATCCTTGGATTCATAATTTATAAATGGGAGTTTTCATAAAAATGTGTTCTTACATGATTAGGATACCTAATGGCTGCTAACTGGGTGCGAAGCACCTAGCATGTGGTACGCTTTGCCCTTCGCATTCTGAGCTTAATGTAATATGTCTTTATTGTCTTACACATATGTAATAGTTGGGTACTTAATGAAATACAAATGTTTGGTTGTGGTTATAATGTTTAATATTTCATTAATGAGTTGTTTAACACGTATTGAAGTGATTATATAGGTTTGTGGTTGTGTGAATTAATATTGGTAATGTAATGGTTAATAAATATATTCAAACTTAGTAATATGAAGTTCTCATGCGAATGGCCCATGCTAATGGACCATACGCATGAACAACTTCATGTGAATGACTCAGTCGCACGACTGAACCAGGAGACTGGATCAATCGCATGATTGTAACATGAGATTGACTCAGTCGCACGACTGAACACTCAGTCGTGCGAATGGATCAACCGCATAGCTCAATCGCACGACTGAACCATACTAATGGTTCAGTCGCCCGAATGAGGAACACTAACCTATAAATACCACTTAAATCGTGGATAAACTAAGCACTTCGAATCCCTACGTACCGTAGCCATCCAGAGACCTCTAAGAACCTGTTCCAAGTTCATAGATCGCACTAGATCGATTATCAATCGTTCTTAACGTTTAGATTCAATCTACAATTGATTCTACGTGCGTTCTCACTGATTGGATCACCAATCAAATAGGATTCCGTACTATTTGATTCGGTATTCACGTTTATCAGTTAGTATTTCGTTCATTACTATGTCCTGTCAAGTGGTATCAGAGCTTTGGCTCTTGATTTACGTGTGATTCAATCGTTCTTGATATAAAAATTGTGTTTTTCCTTGAAAAACGCAATTCTTTTGTGTCAAACGGTGTTTTTAGACGTCTCCAGTTCGTAAAGTTCAGTTTTTCAGGCATACGGAAATTAGGGTTTGTGAAAATTTGATTTTGTGCAGCCAAACCACGTTAAACCTTTGAATTTTCAAAATACAGCAGCTTCAGTCGCCCGATTGACTCAATCGCACGACTGAGTTCATCCGCATCCCTCATACGCACGACTGGACTCATTCGTACCTTCATTCGTACGATTGAACTGTCGAGTCGCATTGTTCATCCGCACCTGTCCATACGCACGATTGATTCATACGCATTGGTTCATTCGCACGTTTGAGCCATCCGCATTGTTCAATCGCCCGAATAGCCCAATCACACACCTTCATTCGCACAAGCAGACATTTTTGTTTCAAAGTCTAAAGTTAATAGTAATGGAGGACCAGTATTCAGCGTTCACAGTAGGTAAAGATTCAAGGATCCAGAATCTGTTGCTTCTGGAAAATGAAGTGTGGAATCATAACAAGCCTCCTAAGCTAATCACGTTAGATGATTACCCACAGTGGAAGCAAAGATTTGAGATCTACTTGAATGGCGTAGATCCCAATCTGTGGGAGTCGATAGAGAGAGGATATAGCATGCCCGTAGGTGCAGATGGCGTTAAACTTACACTAGGGGGCATGACTGATGGACAAAAGCTCAAGTACAATGCTGAGAAGAAAGTTTATTCTCTGCTTACTCAGTCAATTCCGAAGGACATTTTCCATCAATTCTCTGAGAACAAGCAAGCAAATAAGCTGTGGGATGCATTGGAAAAGAGGTATGACGGTAATGCACCGTTAAAAGCTCTAAAGGCTAAAGCGTTAAAGAAGGAGTTTGACAACTTCTCGTCAATGGGAAAGGAGAGCTTGGACGATGTCATTGATCGGTTCTATCACTTAATGAGTGAGTTGCACACTCATGGAGTCACCACTTCTATGGAAGACAAAGTCTCAAACTTTGCAGATGGTTTGCCAGAGAAATAGGTTTCTTTTGTCTCCAACCTCAGACAGAATGATATGCTCGTGAAGTTAGATATCAATGACTTCATTCTGAAATTGAGGGAAGAAGAATTGAGGATGAAGTACAGGGCTCAAAAGTCTACTTATGATCAGAATCCAGCCCTATACAACTCAACTCCACAAGCCAAAACGTCTGGAGCTCCACTACAAACGGCATTTGTGTCGAGTTCAGCTGGTCCATCTCAAGCAAGTTTTTCAGGATCTGACACGCCAGGGTCGTCTGGCACCCAATACATAGCATCTAAAGCCAATGCTACAAAACTGAAGACCGAGAACCTCAGGAATGTGACTGTTGAGGTAGCAAAGGAACACATGGATCTCTTAGCAACTATCATCCATTCCTATGATGGGCTAGTTGCTGGGAAAATAGGGAACTGCCATCTGGCAGATGAGGACTACGAGCAAGTAGACGAGATAGAGCTGGAAAGGATGGATATTATGTGGGCCTTAGCAAGTTCCGTCCGGAGAACTAAAAAGTTTGTCAAGAAAACCGGACAGAACTTGGTTGCAACTAAGGACACTACCTTTGTTTTTGACAAGTCTAAGGTGACATGCTTTAATTGTGGGGAAAAGGGGCACTTTAAGTGTGAGTGTGTGAAGCCAAAAAAGACAGGAAACGAGAATCCCTTCTTATCCTTCAATCATCAGGATAAACCCACATCTAGTCCTACTTCGTCAAGCAAGGATCCTAAAGCCTTGACTGCTCATGATGACGAAGGACAGGATTGGAGCTTTCGGTTTGTATCTCCGGGAGAATCCAACATTGCAAGTGTTGAAGATTTGGATGATGACTCAGCGAGTAAAGGAGATATTGCAATGGAACTAGCAATGTCTAACACTGAGGAGACTGCACCTGTGGTCGATTACATGCCTGCAGAAGGGAAAACTACAACAAAGTCAATTTCACCAGAATCAGAGACACCAGACTCTGCTTTGATGGCTGATTCGTCAGAACCTTCTCAGGTAAGTACTACTGACCAACTTTTCAATAATCATGCTTGTTCTGATTGTAATAAATTTAGGGAAAGCATTGATCGGAAATTTACGATGTTAGCAGATCATAATGATAGCTTAGTAAAGGACTTATAACTGTGCACAGAAGCCAATAGAGTTTTAAAACAAAATGAGCACAGTTACAAAGAAAAGATAGAACTTTTGAATAAATAGCTTAGGGAAATAGAAGTAGTCGCCTTTAACCAATCTAATGACATTAGGTACTGTCTAAATTCCCTAGAAGACACTAAGAAACAGAAGGCGGTTTTAGAAGTAGAAGTAAATTCACTAAAACAGAAACTGCACAGTTGGACAAGTTCTTCTCACATTGTCCAACACTTAGTGAGAGAACGCAACAACGGGGAGGGTTTGGGATATAAAGTGGTTCCACCACCACCTGAGACCTTGATGAATGCAAAAGTAAACCAATAAATAATAACCCAATCAAGGATCATATGGTGTCCACTCCTCTAGTAAGTGACCCAGATTCCATAAGTAAACCTATTGAATCTGGCACTAAACTAAAGGAGGCCACCTCAAAATCACAAGGTAAAATACCCTGTGACAATCTGGACAAACAATTTGAAAAGGTTCATATAAAGTCTGGGTCAATCAAGTCTAATTCTAAACCCAAAAAGACCAAACAAGTTAACCAACCTCATGCTTTAGGTCTAAGTCCAGAGAAAAATCAGGTAAAGGATGTTAAAAATGTTAAAACAATTAATTTTGTTAAATAAGAGAAAACATCTAAGCAAGAAATGTGAAAAACCAAAACAAAACAATGTCACACGGGTGTCCCATACTTCTCCACAGAAACATCTAAATTGTCAAGTTGAAAGCAGATCATGTTACAACTGTGGAAAGTATGGACATATTACGTCTTATTGTCCTTATCATCATCAGACGCCAAAGTAGAAGGTAGAATTTTATGACACTAAAGTGAGCTCTTCCAAAAGAAGATCCATGACTCCACCAAAAAGAGTCAGTGAATCTAAAGTGCAACCCATCAACCAGTCGTCTGTTTATCACAAACAGGCCTTACATAAGACTGGCTTATGGAAAGAGAAATTTGTCCATGGATCTGATAATGAGAACAAGAAGACCATAGATATTCCCTCACCCTCAAAAGGCCAATGGGTAGAATTTATGATGTGTGATGCCTCTGGGTCACCCAAGCCAGTAAAGGCTTGGGTCCCTAACCTGAACTAATGTTTTCAATCGAATGTGCAGGGTGTTCGCTATAGTGCTGAAACCAACATGTGGATTGTCGATAGCGGAGCATCAAGTCACATGACTGGGAACAGGGTACTCCTATCAAACGTCAAACAGATAAAAGGAGGCCATGTTTCATTTGCTGGAAACAAAGGAGGGTATATCACAGCTCAAGGGGAAGTAGGAAATCAGAAAGTAAAGTTTGACAAGGTAAACTACGTTCAACAACTTCAGAATAACTTACTTTCGGTATCCCAAATTTGTGATAAAGGATTTAAAGTAGTGTTTGATAACAAGAAGTGCTATGTCCTGAAAAAGGACTATGTCATCCCGGAGGACCAAGTCTTAATGGCTGCCTCAAGATATAATGATCTTTATGTCTTAGATTTATTAAAGGCCTCCACAACAGATCATCAAGTTCAGTGATTCTTGTTAAAGGCTACTGAGAAGGACTCAATCTCCTGGCATCGGAGAATGGGACACATTAATCCACGAAAGATGAATCACTTGATCCAGAATGATCTAGTGAGAGGAGTTAACATTAAAAACTTCCAACTATCGGATTTCTGTGTGGCGTGCAAAAAGGCAAACAGACGAAGAAGTCTCATAAGGAAAAGAAAGTTCACTCAATCGAACTTCCTCTTGAACTTCTTCACATGGATCTGTTTGGTCCAGTCAGTACAAGAAGCATCGCAGGCGACCTGTACTGTTATGTAGTTACAGATGACTACTCAAGATTCTCTTGGGTGATGTTTCTGAAATCAAAATCAGAAACGTTTGAGTCATTCAAAGAGTTAGTAATTACACTGGAGTCTCTATACAAGCTGAAGGTTAGACAAGTCCGCTCAGACAACGGAACCGAGTTCAAGAATCAATGGATGGAGGCTTTCTGTAAAGAAAAGGGAATTGTGCACCAGTTCACTTCCGCCTACACTCCTCAGATGAATGGTGTTGCTGAGAAAAAGAATCGCAGCTTAATAGAGACAGCATGAACAATACTAGCAGACTCGAAGCTACCTATCCAATTCTGGATTGAGGCAGTTGCCAATGCGTGTTACATGTTAAATCGAGTTCTGGTAGTTAAACGTCATGGCAAGACGTGTTACGAGTTACTTCAACGACGTAAACCAAATCTGAAGTATCTCGAACCGTTTGGCGCACCGTGCACACTATTGAAGAAAAATCAGGAGGGAAAGTTCAGCGAGAAGGCTGAAGATGGAATTTTTCTTGGATACAACATACCGAATAAGAGAGTCTATAACAACTCCACGGGTCAAGTAGAAGTGTGGTGTAATGTTGACGTTCAGAGATACACCACTCCTCCTGCTGGGAAAGGACCTGCCTTCTTTTTCAACTATGATGGCTTCTTCCAGTCTTTCAACATCCCTCTCTCCACATCTGATGATGACTTGGCAACCAAAATGATGTTTGAGGTCTTAAACACACCATCACAAGACGCCACAACATCTGCTTCACAAGTTGAATCGTCTAATCAGTCAGGGGGAGCACTCGAGCTAAGTGATTCCTCCTCTGACGATGAAGCTGTGGAAAATAACCGGAACAATGAGGAGGAACAGGTTCCAACTCCTGCAAGTCCACAAGCATCTGACATTGATGCTTCTACGTCTTCGGAACCTCACACTCCTACTGCCTCAGATGCAGAACCAAATGTCCATAATCTTGGTTCTGAGGTAGTTGTTCCCACTACTCCTGGATCACGCTTAAATGTCTATCATCCTCTGGACAATGTCATTGGGGATGTCAGATCTGGAGTTCAAACAAGAAATCAGCTATACTCAGCTGACTATACCTCGGTAATGGAAAAAGGATGCCTTCACGATGGAGCATATCGTTGTTTTGTGTCTCAATTTGAGCCAAAGTACGTCAGTGAAGCCCTGAATGATGAGGCATGGGTGAGTGCCATGCAAGAAGAACTTCTGCAGTTCAAGAAGTTGGGTGTATGGACTCTCGTGGATAGACCAAAAGGAGCTAAAGTTATTGGAACCAAATGGGTCTTGAAATGCAAGAAAGATGACAAAGGAGTCATTATCAGGAATAAGGCTCGTCTTGTAGTTCAAGGATTTCGAGGGAGGGAATAGATTACAATGAAGTTTTTGCACCTGTGGCAAGAATGGAAGCCATCCTATCTTCCTAGCCTATGCCTCTTACATGAAGATTAAAGTCTATCAACTGGATGTAAAGAGTGTATTTCTTTATGGTGAAATCCGGGAAACAGTGTATGTCAGTCAACCCGACGGATTTGAAGATCCATATCATCGGGACAGAGTTTACAAACTGGATAAGGCTCTCTACGGGCTTCACCAAGCCCCGAGGGCATGGAATGAAAAACTCTCCACTCACCTCATGAAACACGGATTTCGCAGAGGTGTAATTGACTGTACACTGTTTATCAAAGAAAAAGATGGTGACTTGCTGCTTGTTCAGATCTACGTTGATGACATAATCTTCGGTTCCAAAAACGAAGGCTTATGTAAAGAATTTGAAGCAGTAATGAAAGCTGAAATTGAAATAAGCGAAATGGGAGAGATGAAGTTCTTTCTCGGTTTACAGGTGGATCAGACATCAAAAGGGATATTTCTACATCAGACTAAGTATGTAGGAGACATTCTCAGTCGGTTTGACATGGAGAATGCTTCCGCAGCTGGGACTCCACTTGCTACAAACCATGAGGTAGCACCCGACGAGAATGGTGATCTAGTCGATGCCACCATGTACAGAGGAATGATTGGATCTCTCATGTACCTCACTGCATCACGACCTGATATCATGTATACAACATGTCTAGGTTCAAGATATCAGGCGAAACCAAAGGTTAACCATCTGATAGGAGTCAAAAGGATATTCCGTTATCTGAAGGGTACACCAACACTTGGGTTGTGGTATCCTCATGATGATGACTTTGAGCTTACAGCGTATAGTGACTCGGATTACGGTGGCTGCAAGATGAACTACAAGTCTACATCAGCAGGATGTCAATTCTTTGGGAGGAGATTAGTGACATGGCAGTGTAAGAAGCAGACCTCGGTTGCTTCGTCAACCTGTGAAGCTGAATACGTTGCTGCCGCCAACTGCTGCTCACAAATCATATGGATAAACCACGTTTTCTATATCTGTTAGAGGTCAATGGTGTCAAAAAGAAAAGTGACGTAATTCCAGAAGATGATACTGCTTAGTCCGACACCCGTTTAGTTTCCTTTATTTTATTTTATTTTTATTTTTTAAATTTCCATGTCTCATAAAAATCCAAAAACACAAAAAGATTTTTTTTGTTTTAGAATTTTAGGAGGAGATTAGTTTACTTTCAGTATTTAGTTTACTTTCAGTATTTATTTACTTAAAAAAGGGGGGAGGGTAGATAAGCTAAAAGGCTAAAACAACAAAGATAAGAATGTGATTCAATACTATGGAAAGTGATAGTACACAGGCGTCAAGTTACTTGGAAAACCAAAAAGATTTTCAATTTTTAAAATTTAGTTTAATTAAATCACAAAAAATTATTAGTCAGAGAAGTCTAAGTCTAACAAATAAGGAAAATGATAGTACGCTTGTTGGTAACTGTAACTATACGGAGAAAGTCGATCTAGGGAGGTGTTAGTTCATAATACGATGTGTCGGTAGATTCAACACGATAGACTAGTAGACATCATTGGTGAACTCAATTTAAACTAATCTGTTCAACTGACTGTGGGTTCCCATCTTATCACTGGTTAACACAATTAATTATTTCCAATAAGGGATGACGAGCAAATAAACGCCACTAAAAGTATGCGGATGACCACAAAAGGAGCAAAGCACGAAAAATGAAAATAAATGCAATCAAGCTGATAACCTATGTTGTTGGTGCGTTATGTGCAAGAAAATTATTTAGAGTTGCTCTAACAAGAAGATAGGTTGTGTGCCTCTCTGCTGTACGATGACACTGACCTGAGGATAAACATAACCTAGATATTCTAGAATTCATCTTTGTTTGCCGCCTCTCTGCTGTGCGATGGCACTGACCTGAGGCTTGGCTTCTCTTTGAAAGATCTATGAATAGTCTCTTTTTATCAAAATACCCGTAGACCGCTCAAAAGTCCTCAGAGGAATGTTAATTACCATATAAGCTTGGGATCCACAAATGTTGGTTGAAATAAAATAATCTAATGCATCACCAATATGTGTCAAAAGTCTGTGTATGGATTTAAGTGGACAAGTATACTGACAATCGTTGTGGCTGCACCACCTGATGTTCAAAATCAATGTGTGTTACATATCAGATCAAGCATGATTCCCAGTTAGAACTTAGAGGTCTCAGATGAACGAGAAACTGTGATATGTAAATATGTTAGTTTCAATTTCAATACCTATATAAAAGTTCCAAGTAATTTGGTCTATGCATGTCTGATTCTATGTGAATCTGTCTTAGAAATGATGTTAATGATAATAGGCTACTCTACCCTGCTCTAACAAAATAACAAAAACATGTTTATTTGGTTTATTAGGTTAGTCTTTCTAGTTCTTTGTAAAGTGTGTCAGTGTCGGACTTCGCTATGTTATTCAGTGCTGTGAATGTCACAAAATGAACTTAACGTTAATCTTAACTAAAGTGTTTTTGAAAAGATAAATGGATCACATCTGAGGTGATCGGGTGGATAAATGGATCACGTCTGAGGTGATCGGGTGGATAAATGGATCACGTCTGAGGTGA
>CM044006.1:43408919-43438919 GCA_024085815.1 Flaveria linearis
CATTTGTCAAACGATATTAACACATAAAAAGGGCAATTAGAACTCACCTTACTGTTTCCAACAAGTGGTTATCAATCCAATTATGCTAGGGCAGCTAAAACTTCTCTTTCTCAATGCAACCTAAAACAACAACCCTAACTTAGTCAAACCACCCCTAGCTGATCACTTCACACGACTAAGGCTATACGACTGGACTCATTCTTACGACTGAACATACGACTGAGCTTAGTCGTATGAATGGACCATACGACAGAGGTGCGAATGAGCTATAATAGGGTTTGTGCGAATGACCTCCATTCGTACGATTGGTTCATGCGACTGAACTTCAGTCGCATGTTTGAACAATGCGATTGACTCAGTCGTACGAATGGGCATGCGACTGGGCTCATTCGCCTGAAACGGATCAGCAGTTGTGTTCTTACCATATTTGATCCAAAAATTCAAGTTTTAACCGTTCAGATTATACCATATTCACAACAGAACATATACACCTCATTTACAACCGTTTCGGGTCCTTATTTCATCAATCTTCATAAAAACTAGGACCCGAACCTTCACTTTTCAGTTTAACAGAAAGATTTAACAAAAACCCAGATTAAAAACACGTTTTTGGATCAATTTCAACCACCTACATAGCTTAACATATTCAAGAATCGATCCGTACCAAGCAAAACTTACCAAAACGGAGCTAATTTACTCAATATAGCAAGAGCAGGGGTGTTGGGGTTCAAAAGGGACGAGAGGGTGAGAATATAGCAGACAAAATCTGCTTCTAACACCCTTAACCGCCTTACTTATGCTACATGCCAATTTTTTGCCGACATACTCAATCGTATGATTGGACCATTCGCACGGCCCAATCGTACGACTGAGCCCATACGCCCACCATTCGTGCGATTGGGCCTCATTCGTACGCATGGCGTGCGACTGAACACTAATCCTAATAAATAAATAAATATCAAACTTTTTGGATGTTACAAGTCTACCCACCTTATTTAGGGTTTCGTCCTCAAAACCTGGCTAAAACAACTGAGGGTAGTTCCGTCTCATCTCTTCTTCTGGTTCCCAGGTTGACTCAGATCCTTGGCGATGTGCCCACTGCACCCGGACTAAGCTAATGCTTTTATTTCTAAGTTTCTTCTCCTTACGATCTATAATGGCCACAGGTTGTTCAACATAATTGAGCTTCTCATCAACCTCAATATCATCTAATGGTACATATTGAGTTTCATTAGCTAAGCATTTTCGTAACTGGGAGACATGGAAGGTTGGATGAATAGCACTTAGTTCTTCTGGCAAGTCCAATCTATACGCCACATACCCTACTTTCTCCATTATTTGGAAAGGTCCAATAAAACATGGACTTAACTTGCCCCTCTTTCTGAATCGAATAATGCCTTTCCATGGAGAAACTTTTAATAAGACAAAATCCCCAACTTTAAATTCCAATGGTTTTCTTCTACGATCTGCATACGATTTCTGCCTGCTTTTCGCTTCTCTAATACGATTTCTGACTAGTTCAAACTTTGACATTGTTTCTTCAATGATTTCACTATTTCCCAATTCGCGTTGCCCCATATCTCCCCAATACAGTGGAGTTCTGCATTTTCTTCCGTACAACATTTCAAACGGAGACATTTGAAGGGTAGCTTGATAACTGTTGTTGTATGTAAATTCAGCTAATGGAAGATGACTATCCCAGCTACCTCCAAAATCAATACTACATGCCCGTAGCATATCTTCCAATGTCTGAATAGTTCTTTCACTTTGACCATCTGTTTGGGGATGATAGGCTGTACTAAAGTATAGTCTAGTTCCCATGGCTTCGTGAAATTTTCTCCAATACCTGGAGGTAAATCTGGCATCTCTATCAGATGTAATACTTTTCGGAACTCCATGCAATCTAACTATTTCTTTAGTAAAGATATCAGCTAGCCTTTCTACTGAATAGGTTTCCCGTATTGGTAGAAATAAAGCACTCTTGGTTAGCTGATCTACCACTACCCAAATAGTATCATAACCTTTTGGTGTACGGGGCAACTTTGTTATAAAATCCATAGTCAGATCATCCCACTTCCAAACTGGAATAGCTAATGGCTGCAATAATCCATAAGGTTTCTGATGTTCAGCTTTCATTTGGGCACAAGTCAAACATTTATTTACATATTGCATCACATTAAATTTCATCCCTGGCCACCAATAATCTTGCTTCAAATCTTGGTACATCTTAGTCATGCCTGGGTGAATGGAATACCTAGATTTGTGAGCTTCATCAAGTACCATATCACGTAAAGCCAACGGAACCCACATTCGACCAAATCTGGTTTTAACACCATGGCTATTTTCTTCTAAATATTTTTCTTGACCAACCATTCTTTCTTTCTTAATATTTCCTTCTTTTAATGCTTCCAGTTGGGCTTCTTTCAGCTGTTGCATAAGATCAGGATAATCACAAGTTTATACGCCTTAACATTAATCGGTTCGTACTTCTCCTTTCTGCTCAATGCATCAGCAACCACATTTGCTTTCCCGGGGTGATACAAAATTTCACAATCATAATCTTTGATTAACTCCAACCATTGCCTTTGTCTCATATTCAAATCTTTTTGTTCAAAGAAATACTTCAGACTTCTATGATCAGTAAAGATGGTACACCTCACTCCATATAAGTAATGTCGCCATATATTAAGAGCAAAAACTACAGCTGCTAATTCTAAATCATGGGTAGGGTAATTGACATCATGAGTCTTCAACTGTCTAGAAGCATAAGCAATAACTCTCCCACGTTGCATTAAAACACACCCCAATCCCTGATATGATGCATCAGAATATATTACTAAATCCTCTACACCTTCTGGTATTGCTAATACTGGGGCTTGTGTCAATCGATTCTTCAGTTCCTGAAAAGCAGCTTCCTGTTCTTTATTCCATTCATACTTAACATCCTTTCGAGTTAACTTCGTCAATGGGGAAGCAATTTTGGCAAAGTCTTGAATAAATCTTCTATAGTATCCTGCCAGTCCTAAGAAGCTACGAATTTCTGAAGGACTTTTAGGAATTCCCCAATTTACCACAGCTTCAATTTTTGCAGGATCCACCAATATTCCATCCGCATTCACCACATGGCCCAAAAATTGTACTTCTCTTAACCAAAATTCACATTTCGAGAATTTTGCATACAACTTATTCTTTCTTAAGGTTTCCAATACTTCTCGAATGTGACAAGCATGATCTCCTTCGTTTTTAGAATAGATCAAAATATCATCTATAAACACAATTACCGATTTATCCAGCATCGGTCTACATACTCTGTTCATCAAATCCATGAATACAGCAGGAGCATTCGTTAATCCAAATGACATCACCAAAAATTCATAATGCCCATATCGTGTACGAAAAGCTGTCTTTGGTATGTCCTCTTCTTTTACCTTCAACTGATGATACCCGGATCTAAGATCTATCTTTGAGAACCAATTAGCACCTTAGAGTTGATCAAATAAATCGTCTATACGGGGTAATGGGTATTTATTCTTGACAGTCAGCTTGTTTAGTTCTCTATAATCTATGCACATCCTCAAACTGCCATCTTTCTTCTTTACAAATAGTACTGGAGCACCCCACGGCGAAGAGCTGGGTCGGATAAAACCCTTGTCTAATAATTCCTGTAATTGCTTTAGGAGTTCCTTTAATTCAGCCGGTGCAAGTCTATAAGGGGTCTTAGCGACAGGTTTTGCCTCAGGTATTAAATCAATTCTAAACTCAATTTCTCTATCAGGAGGTATACCGGGTAGATCCTCAGGAAATACATCAGGAAAATTACAAACTACTGGAACATCTTATAATTTCTTCGTCTTCTTAACAGTATCAACTACATATGCCAAAAATGACTCGCAACCCCTACTCACTAATTTCTCAGCCTTAATCATAGATATGACTTTCACCACATTATCATAATTATCACCAAAAACTGTTACCAAATTACTATCTGGTGATCGCAACACAATCATCTTTCTTTTGCATATTATCTGAGCCTCAAACGTAGATAACCAGTCCATTCCCAATACTACATCAAAACCCCCTAATTTCATCATATGTAACCTAGCAGGAAATTTTACACCTTCTAGTTCGACAAAACAATCATCTATTACCTCACTAACAACTATAAATTCATTAGAGGCAGTTTCTACTGAAAAGGCAATATCTAGCTTTGATGGTTTAACTTTTATTAAGGCATGGAATCTTATTGATATAAAACTTCTATTGGCCCCCGAATCAAATAGAACTCTAGCAGGTACATTATTAACAAGAAACGTACCCGACACAATATCCGGTAATGCCTTAGCCTCCTCCGTAGTCATTGTAAATGCTCTCCCCGTAGTACCGCTACTACCACTCACGCTGTCTTTACTCGGTCCTCCCACTACACGAATAGGAACCGGTCCAGGTCTAAGCTTTGGACATTCAGATTTCATATGTCCCATCTCCCCGCATCCATAACACCGAAGTTCTGGACATCTGGAAGCAAAATGTCCAGGTTTCCCGCATTTACGACATGCCGGGTGATTCAATCTACATTCCCCTCTATGAAACTTCCCACATCTATTACACCGAGGAGGGGGACCTACAAAACCCCTAGCATTAAACTTTCTCTTTTACAGCCCACTCTGTCCATACATAGGCCTAGAACTCAGTGAAGCTTCCTGATGACTAACCACTTCTTCTTTTGCCATAGGTTTCTCAGACTCAGCGACCTCCTCATACATATCCGTAGCCAAATTCACCGTGGCTTGGTAAGTAGAAGGAGAATTAGACTTTACCAACATTCTCACCTTAGGAGGTAATCCCTGAATATACCAAGTAATCCTTTTTGTCTCAGGAGTTACTAAATGAGGTACCAAACGAGCCATTTCTTCAAATCTGGAAGTATACTCTTTATGACTTAAACTGCCTGCTTGAAACTGCAAAAACTTGATCTCAATTCTGTCCATCTCGCCCTTCGGACAGAACTTTTCTATCACCAGTTCTTTAAAAGTTTCCCACGTCATCTAACTTACGGCGGCCTCACCCATGGCCTGTTCCACTGTATCCCACCAGTACAAGGCTTCTGCTTGAAAAGAATGCACTGCAAAGCCCACCTTCTGATCTTCCTTGCATCTACTAAGTTTAAACGCCGCTTCCATCTCTCGTAACCATTTGTAAGTTACTACTACATCCTTCTGGCCTTCAAACTTAGGCGGGTCACATTCCTTAAAATGCTTATATGATATTGGTTTCTCCACTACAGGCTCAACAATAACAGGTGGAGGAGTTGGTTGGGAAGATGATTCACCACCTTTCCTAAGGTCACTCAACATTTTAGGTAAGGTAGTACGCAACACTCGGGAGACTTCATTACCTATAGCTGCCTTAAGTTCATCACCTGAGATCCTAGCTTCAAGTCTAGAATTTGTATTACTGGTTTCCTCCATCTACGATCAGAAATAAACCATAATCAAATAATAAGTGATACCAGGATGTTGCATATAATGTAAATTGCTCATAACATTGGCCAGGTGTTATCAATTATTTACTTATTCACACCATCCTGCCTCTTCTCATTATCCTTTCACAGTTTATTTCTAACCCTATCTAAAGCACAAAATTATGCATACACATAATACTAGTCTTTATCTTAAACAATTACTTTCATTCAACAATCAAATGAATTATCACAAATAATTAAATACTCATCCATACCACAGTTCACCCCACTTCCGGTTGTAGATACTGGCACTTCCTACATTTTCAGTTAAAGTTTGAAGCAATCAAATGTTCAAATCTCTTTAACTATGGCTCTGATATGGTGCTACTAGTTGGGTTATTATAACAATTCAGAGACTACACACGCAGCGGACCTTTACATATATTAAAAACTGTTTACATCATTAAACATATTTACAAGACTTTAACCAACATTCAAAACTTTATTAAAGCTTTAAGTACTTCATTCCCAAAAACCCAACTTTTGTGGCCAGTATCATACACCATAACCGGAAGCTAACTCTGTGGGGGACCATCACGTGCACCTCTATTACTACCTGGCATGCATTAGAAAACAAACACAAAATCAGATAAACTGGTGAGTTCTAACATACACCACATTCCAATAGTAACAATTCATCAACCATTATCACAAATAATGATCCACACACACATTCATCAGCCCATTTATTTATCCCAGTATTGATATGCATATCGAATACCCACAAGGTGTTTATGGACATCTTTTTATCAATTTTAATTTGGTGGGTGAAACATCCACCTCGCGCGTTGACGGGTCAAACCTCCGTCTAGAATTTGGTGGGTGAAACCTCCACCTCGCGCGTTGACGGGTCAAACCTCTGTCTATAATTTGGCGTTGACGGGTCAAACCTCCGTCTATAATTTGGTGGGTCAAACCTCCACCTCGCCATTCACCACAATTTACTATTTTCAACTCATTTTCACATCTTGATTTATTTATATGCATGCCAGTGCCCGATTTTGTCAAACAACATTTGTCAAACGATATTAACACATAAAAAGGGCAATTAGAACTCACCTTACTGTTTCCAACAAGTGGTTATCAATCCAATTATGCTAGGGCAGCTAAAACTTCTCTTTCTTAATGCAACCTATAACAACAACCCTAACTTAGTCAAACCACCCCTAGCTGATCACTTCACACGACTAAGGCTATACGACTGGACTCATTCTTACGACTGAACATACGACTGAGCTTAGTCGTACGAATGGACCATACGACAAAGGTGCGAATGAGCTATAACAGGGTTTGTGCGAATGACCTCCATTCGTACGATTGGTTCATGCGACTGAACTTCAGTCGCACGTTTGAACAATGCGATTGACTCAGTCGTACGAATGGGCATGCGACTGGGCTCATTCGCCTGAAACGGATCAGCAGCTGTGTTCTTACCATATTTGATCCAAAAATTCAAGTTTTAACCGTTCAGATTATACCATATTCACAACAGAACATATACACCTCATTTACAACCGTTTCGGGTCCTTATTTCATCAATCTTCACAAAAACTAGGACCCGAACCTTCACTTTTCAGTTTAACAGAAAGATTTAACAAAAACCCAGATTAAAAACACGTTTTTGGATCAATTTCAACCACCTACACAGCTTAACATATTCAAGAATCGATCCGTACCAAGAAAAACTTACCAAAACGGAACTAATTTACTCAATATAGCAAGAACAGGGGTGTTGGGGTTCAAAAGGGACGAGAGGGTGAGAATATAACAGACAAAATCTGCTTCTAACACCCTTAACCGCCTTACTTATGCTACATGCCAATTTTTAGCCGACATACTCAATCGTACGATTGGACCATTCGCACGGCCCAATCGTACGACTGAGCCCATACGCCCACCATTCGTGCGATTGGGCCTCATTCGTACGCATGGCGTGCGACTGAACACTAATCCTAATAAATAAATAAATATCAAACTTTTTGGATGTTACAAGATTAATTAAGCATTGCTGAGGACGGACGTCAAAATTAACCCCTTAACCTCTTCATGATTCTAGGATCTCCGGGCAGCGATCGGTCTTTCATGGGCCCGTCTCTTATCGCCCTGAAGGCGGGCGGCGAACCACCGACGGCCGGAATCACCTATTAGTCGATGTTCACAGGCACCTCCGTCACCCCATCCCCAATCATGTTGAACCCTAGCCTCAGAGGCATAGGAAGTGGAACCTGTGTAATACCTTGGTTCATCCTATATATATGGGATCATAATAATTACAGAACCACTTTTTTACTTTTAAAACCAAAATAACTATTGATTTACACAAATATAAATTAAATCTGATGATATATGAACTAGTTTACATATATGCATATGTATATATATATGTGTATATATATGTATATATATGTATGTATGTATGTATGTATGTATGTATGTATATATGTATGTATGTATGTATGTATGTATGTATGTATGTATGTATGTATGTATGTATGTATGTATGTATGTATGTATGTATGTATGTATGTATGTATGTATGTATGTATGTATGTATGTATGTATGTATGTATGTATGTATGTATGTATGTATGTATGTATGTATGTATGTATGTATGTATGTATGTATGTATGTATGTATGTATGTATGTATGTATGTATGTATGTATGTATGTATGTATGTATGTATGTAAAGGGTTTGGTTCTAATAAGAACCCAACTTTTTTGTGAGAACTATTTAACTCAACACCAACCATGGATCAAGAAATCAATGGATTAGATCTTTCTATTCTTTTTCTAATACAAAAAGGTAAAATAGTCATTTTATCCACTCATTAAAATTCAGCTTTTAATAAAAATATGACATGTACCCCCCTATTTCCCCTTAATTTTTTTTCTATTTGAAATTTTTACCCCCTTTGTTTTTATAGCCTTTATAACTTTTTCATTCATTGTTAATTTTTATAAAAATTATATCATTAAACTCGTCTCACTATTCTCTTTAATTCTAATATAGTCTCGAAATTCTTTAAAATTTTTCTCTGTACGTTACATATTACAGTGAATTATATCATGTTCATATGCAAAATCTAATATTTGCAGTAAATAACATCAAACAAATATGGTGTATTAATTACAAAAAACACCAAATTAAATATAAAACCATACCTAATACAATGAATTACATCAAATAACAGTTAGTTACATCACTGTAGTTACATTACTACATCAAAATTACACCATTAATATTTTTTATATGTAAACAACACAAGTGCAGGGTTACAATGATGTAATATATTGCATAAACAAAGAATATCTAAATTTCAAGATTACAACGATTAAACAGTGTATTAATAACAGAAAAACAATTTTGATAATAGATTTGAATTTCTAAACTAATGTACATCAATCTGTAAACCACTGTAAAGCAATCTGTAAACAACGTAAAATAATATAAACCAATCTGTGACAACCCGTATATTTCAGGCTAACACCGTTGTGACTGTTTTCTGTTATCATTACTATTTGCCAACGTTATTTGACATTATTAATAGTTCATAAACTAAATTATTATTAGTACATATTTATAATTAAATCAAAAACAATTAAACATCATAACAAAAAAATAATAATAATAATAATAATATGGTTATTAATAATTTGTAAGAATTATTAAGAAAATAAGCAATTATAAAAAAAATTGGATTTAAAAAGCCTAGGGGGTATTTATGCAATTAATGAAACTCATTTTAAAAGTTTTTGACATGAGATGTTAACAAATGGAAACCACAGGGACCATTTGTGTAATTCTTAAAACCCAAACCACCCGCCCAACTATCCCCTCGATTTTCCGGTCGCCGGCCGGCGAAGATCCGACGTGGCTCCGGCGACCCCAAACGGCTTAAAAATCGGTTTTTAAAACCCCACAAGACACCAATACGATCATGGGACAGAGTTGATCAATAGTGCACCCTTTAATTGGGTAAAAAGCAGCCGGATTTTAGGTAATTGACCACTAACCAAACCCACTATCACATACCTAATCGAATCCACTCAAACGAATATGATAATCAAATTAATCCAGTATAAATAACCATGTATCTGTTCTTAATCAAACACAACTCACAATTCTACTTGAAACAAACGAAAAACATTCCTTTCAATCCTCTCAAAGCCGCGACCTGCAACTCGATCAAAAGCTACTATTCAACGAATTTAAATCAAAATTAACAAGGGGCTTTGCATCAATAACAGTTCTTGAAGCTACCCTCGAAATTAATTTGATTAATTTCATCGTTTGCTCATCCTGTGATTCATCAAAACCCGAGGGCTGTTCGACGACCTGATCATCTTCAAACCATCGTCATTCGGGTAATTAAACACATCTTCATAATCGTTTCATCATGGGGAATAAAAGCCCCATGAACATAGCCTGTAATCACATCGAATTAGGGCTCAATTTGATTCAAGAACAAATCTAGGGTTTCGGGATTTGGGGGAAATTGGGGATTTGTTTAAACAGTTGTTTTTAAAGTTTGGAAACTGAATTCTATCGCGGCTGAGGCCTTGGTTTACTGGTATGTGTGCGGGAGTGTGTGTTTGAGGTCGCGGGTTCGAACCCGGCCAACCTCACATAATTTTTTTAAAACAGGGTTTTACCGTCAGGCGTGTGACATACCAGGATCTCAGATAGCATCAGTTACACCAGACACAGTAATTACAAAACATCACATTAAGTAATTAGACTTTTAAATCAATCATGAGTGTTTCAGATTTGCGGAAGCGTTTCAAAAGTAGAAATCAACAGTGAATCGTTTCAACATGCGTTTCAACCATAAGAATCAATAACATTCAACAAAATAGATCAGTTGAGTTGTGATGTATACCATGAATGCATCCTAGCTTAACCCTGTGCGTTTCTGTGACCTGAGAAAACATGCTAAAATGTGTCAACATAAAGGTGGTGAGTCCACAGGTTTAATCAACAAGAAATGTGTCAGAAAGCGTTTCATATGGTTTAGTATATAAAGCATATCGAGAGGTAGCGAGCCTATAAACAAGTTATTTAGTGTTTCAAACCGAAGCTGACTGTGTGTGTTTAGTGCCTTTCCACCACGTCTTAACCGACCGTGGCAATCGTTAGGTCAATTTAGCACCCGTTCGACCTCCAATCAAGCTAGCGCGACTAGCCCGAGCAGGGTTTGTCAAACCCAGTAGTACTACTCAAAATTACCTCGCTAATCCATTACTAACGGTTTAAACGGTTGTTTTTAAGGTTTGGAACAAATCTAGGGTTTCGGGATTTGGGGGAAATTGGGGATCTGTTTAAACGGTTGTTTTTAAAGTTTGGAAACTGAATCCTATCGCGGCTGAGGCCTTGGTTTACTGGTATGTGTGCGGGAGTGTGTGTTTGAGGTCGCGGGTTCGAACCCGGCTAATCTCACATACTTTTTTTAAAGGCTTTCGGGCTTTAAAAAAATTACAGAAAATTTCTAAAAATTATAAAAATCAATTCTATAAACTTTGTATATTTTAAAAGTTATCTAATTATTTTCTGAAAAATCTTGTAACATTTTAATAAATTTATAATATTAACAAATGATATAATTAGTTTATTTATATAAAAATAAACTGTAAATGGTTGAATCATGAAATTATTATTATTACTTGTATTTTAATATATATATATATATGCGAATGAATGAGGCGTTGTATGTATTATATATATATATATATATATATATCAATAAGTTACGCCTTAATAAACGTATGGAGTTATAAAGATATATAATTAAAAGTATGATGAGTATTTTTATACATAATCTAGCATTGTTGATAATAACTGGGAATGGGGAAATACCGATAACCCGTAACTGAGACGCAAATGCGAAACCGAATAATTGTTATATTTTTAAATTAATGATTTATATTAATTTCATGTACACGGAATGAAACACAGGTTAACCGAAACCTTAACTGTTGCTTGAAACATTATTTTTCTGCTATGCAATCAAGGTGAGTTTTCACGGCCCCATTTTACTTTCTTTCCTTTTTGGGGGAGAAAACATTCAAACACTATTTTTGTTATGGTTGCCAGTATTATTGATATCGCCTGTTATGTTAGTGGGAAACGCATTTGAAAGTCCTTACAGTATCAAACCGTTAGTAATGGATTAGCGAGGTAATTTTGAGTAGTACTACTGGTTTTGATAAACCCCGCCCGGGCTAGTCGCGCTAGCTTGATTGGAGGTCGAACGGGTGCTAAATTGACCTAACGATTGCCACGGTCGGTTAAGACGTGATGGAAAGGCACTAAACACACTCAATCAGCTTCGGTTTGAAACACTAAATAACTTGTTTATAGGCTCGCTACCTATCGATATGCTTTATATACTAAACCATATGAAACGCTTTCTGACACATTTCTTGTTGATTAAATCTGTGGACTCACCAACTTTATGTTGACACATTTTAGCATGTTTTCTCAGGTCACAGAAACGCACAGGGTTAAGCTAGGATGTATTCATGGCATACATCACAACTCAACTGATCTATTTTGTTGAACGTTATTGATTCTTATGGTTGAAACGCATGTTGAAACGATTCACTGTTGATTTCTACTTTTGAAACTCTTCCGCAAATCTGAAACACTCATGATTGATTTAAAAGTCTAATTACTTAATGTGATGTTTTGTAATTACTGTGTCTGGTGTAACTGATGCTATCTGAGATCCTGGTATGTCACACGCCTGACGGTAAAACCCCGTTAGCGGATTTTGAGGGTGTGACAGATTGGTATCAAAGCATAGATTTCTAAGCTATGTTTAGTTAATTTGGTTGCCTGAAAACTTTTTCTTTAACATATCCCTGTGCTGTGAGTCACGGGAGGGTTTGTGTGCATTTGATATCACCTAAATGTTCTTCATGATTTGTGTGACACATAGACACCTGTATTCTGGATTTCCTGGCAAAAGGCCTTCGGGCTAAGGCAAGCGTATCGTATAAATCTCATTGCGAGACCAGTTATGCTTACCTGGGGATTTCTGGGATGAGTGATAAACTATGGTCAATACATAAGTCTATAAGGCAAATGGGTCAAGTATATTAAGTCTATGGATTTAATATTACATGTATGTTCCTCTAGGCCTGTTTCTGGTCTCTATACCTGATTCTATACATATGTGCTTGATGAATCTGGATAATACTATGATGTTAACTTGGGGTAGGTAAAGCTAAGGGTGAACATGAAAGGCAAATTACCATTACGGGTGCACACGTAATTGCAATTCACCGTACATGAGAAGTCTGGCTAATCTTACCATGAGGTAACGATCATGAGTATTACTAGTTTCTATTCTATACCCTAGGGTGCTAGGATCATAATTCTAGTAAGACCTCGTTAAGGGTAAGAAAACATTACTAACACTTGCTATTACTTAAGTCCTGTTCTACTTAGAGCCTTCATGGTATTTCCAATCATGACATTAATTTTAGCCTTTAAGAGACATTCCTCCACTTAGCATTTCAGTAACTAAGGAACTGATTTAATGTTTAGAATGAAAGTGGACTACAGGAAATATAGAAGTGTGATGATACTCTCTACACATACATTATGTTATTCTTGGGATGATGCTAAGGAAAATTAGGATGTCTACTTTAAGTGTATTATTGGTTATGATTACATAGCCTGTCTTACAAACTATCTATGGTACACTTATTTAAGAACGTTGTGGGCATTATATCACATATTAGTACTTTGAGAAGACACTCAATAATCACACCCTATTATTAGTTGTTTGACTTATATTTGGTTTGAATTAATAAGGACTTTATAAGAACTCTCTTAAGGACTTATGTTGTTAACCCAACTTTTATTCGATGCGTCTGTTGATGTCGCATTTGCTATATGCGCTCTTATTCACAACTTGTTGGGTGGAGTCTTGAAAGACAAAAAACGCCGGCTAATGCGACACCAGTAGACAAGAGACGCGACATACTCTAATAATATGACTACTTCATCGGATTTTAGATTATTGTACCTAGATTCCTTCGATCGCTCCTTGATCAAGTGAATTCCTTCTCAATCGTTTCCTTTGTACAACTCCGGTTAATTAACTCTTTGTTAATAACCATATCTTTGATACTCAAATCATGGATAACACTCTGTACTTGACAAGATTATCGGGAATTGAACAAATTGACTGTTAAGAACCGATACCCCCTTCCCAGGATCGACGATCTTTTCGATCAGTTGCAGGGATCAATGTACTCCTCAAAGATCGATCTTCGATCGGACTATCATCAATTGAGGGTTTGTGAAGATGACATACCGAAAATATTGTTTAGAACTCGATATGGACACTATGAGTTCTTGGTCATGCCGTTCGGGTTGACCAACGCACCAACTATCTTTATGGATTTGATGAATCAAGTATGCCATGTGTTCACTACAGGGCAAGGCACTAACCTGGTGGAACACCCAGGTTCAAGCTAGAGGAAGAGAATCTACGATGCAAATGACTTGAGATGAATTCAAAGCCTTGGTGATTGAGTACTATTACCTAAGGAATGAAATGCAAAAGTTAGAATTGTAATTCTAAAGTCGTGCAATGGTAGGGTTAGGTTGTGCTCTTTATACTGACAAACTCCATGAATTGACAAAGCTGATGTCATACCTTATGACATTAGACCAAATAGAATTAAGAAGGACACTGGGAAAATCTAGTGGGTAGTAGAAAGAAGTTGGAGGGTCGAACAAGCAATCTAGCGGTAAGGTAGACAAGAATGCCAATATTATGAACCTAGCAATGTTAGTTAATACGATTAAGCTAACATGCGTTAAACGGGGACATTAAGAAGGTTGGAGTTTGACAGGATCTAAGACTCTTGTTTGATCAATTAGGTTGTATTCGCAGTGGATTTAGTACAAGAATTAGAACAAACAAGCAAGAACACAATAGATTTAACAATAAAACAGTAAGTTATAGAGAAAGATGGAAGTTCTACAAAAGAGAATATTTCATTCAATACATGCTTCGACTGCGGCTGTGATTAGCAGCGGCTACAATTAGGTCATCTTCCTTATATAGGGAAGAATAACCTAGTGCTGATGTCACTTGACAGTGACATCAACCGTTATTAACAAACTACTGATAGAACACCTAAACTACTAAAGATGTCAAACAGCTAACATCTTCTTACAAAATAGATAAGTGTTCTACTTATTACAAGTACTGAAGAAACAAGAAACTACTGAAAGTTACAACGACTGAAGAATAGACTCTTCAGTCGTTTACAACTACTGAACTATAACAACTGAAGAACAAACTCTTCAGCTGTTGTACAAACTACTGAAAAGGAAAAATACAAACTACTGAAAGAGAAAAACCATCACAACATCTGAAGAAGACTTCTTCAGTTGTTGTGACAAACTCTGAAGCTTCAGCACTTGATCTTCAGACTTTAGGCTTCAGATGTTTCATCAGCTGATGACTTCAGTAGTTGTCATCAGTTGATGTCTTTAGTCTTTATCTTCAGACTTTGTGCATCAGTTGTTGATCTTCAGTTCTTCAGTTCTTCAGCTGTTGATCTTCAGCACTTGAGTCATCAGTACTTGAAGTCTTCAGTACTTGTATTCTTCATTATTTCAGACTTCAATACTTGTCTTCAGTACTTGGGATCTTCAGCTGTTGTTCTTCAGATCTTTGATCTTCAGTTGTTGAGTCTTCAGTCTTTGTCAAACTGCTGATGAAGCTTTCAGCAGTTGTTGTGATGTCTTGTGGGACTTAGAGGTTTTTCTGATCTTTGCTCATTGGTTCTTTTGGTCCAACAAACTCCCCCTGAACCAATACAGTCAAAACCTTTAAGCAATTTATTGGTCCCACTTATTGATGGCAGAATGATTGGTCTTTTTCCTTCTTGATCAGCTTAGAAGATGACCCATGTAAGCACTGGCCTGGGAAGAGGTCTCTGAGATTTGACTGGCATAGTATGGATGGGAACCCTGTCTTGGGGAATTGGACACAGGGCTGTTGTCCCATCCATGAGACCTACTTCCCATGTATGAGCCTGTAGGATTCTCGGATGTAGGCTCTGAGGAATGTAATTTGTTCTTCCATGGATAGGTCCTCAGCCTCACCTTCAAATAATCCTTCATGGCCATATAGCTCTGAGACATACTTGGCCTGTTTACCATTCTTGAGCTCAACTGTTGTTATCTGTCTGTAGGCAAATTCATCTGGGTGAATGCCCTCAAGTAACAGATTGAGCTCATCTTTCCTGAAGTTTTCAAGCCTCTTGTAGACTAACCCTTTTCTGACCACCCTATTTTCCAACATCTTTTCGGGTGGCTGTTTAGTCTCATAGTCCTTCTTGAAATCTTCAATAATTTCCCAGGGTGATACTACAAGGGCCACAGTGATCACTTTATCTACAATCCTCCTAACCTGGCCCTTGTATCTCAATGGAATGTCTTTCTTTATAATCCTGTGAGCCACCCTGGGATCAGGCCAAGTTCTCACCTTATCCTTATGATATTGAAATGTATTAGCAAGGGTGTACAGTCTTAGAGCTTCTTTCCTCATATTGGTTATTAATGAGGAAGCAGCATAGGCTTTATCTATACTTTTCAGCATCTCATCATCATGAAGCTTTTGCTGCTGTTCTTCTTCTATCTTTACCCTCACAGTTTCCATCTGTGAGGTGGGAGTGATGGGCATAGGTTTGGCTTTGGGTAAAGATATGACTGCAGAGAGAGGCAGCCTATCTTGGTCCTCATCATCCTCTTCTTCTTCTTCTTGTAGCCTCAACACCCTTCTCTTCTTCTTCAAGGGTGCATCATCGACTATGGGTTTTGATGGTGATGGGGTTGGTTTTGTGGGTTGTGGTTGGGTAGGTGTTGGTGTGGGAGATTGGGCAGGCTTTGCTAGTAATCTAGAAATGAGGGAAGGTTTAGTCTGTTTGACTAGCAAAGTCCTGTTCCCAGCACCGGCTTCTGACAGGGCTTCTGCGACCAGTCCCTTGGTAAATTCACCAGCCGAACAGATCTTGGTGGCTATAGCCAAGATTCTGTCCCTGGTCCAAGCCCTCACATCTAGGACTGGTCTCCCTAGGTACTTCGAAATAAACCTAGTCATAGCATCGAGTCTCTTTCTCTACTCTTGGCTATAACTGGTCCATCGGTATTCTATCTCCTTTATCTCCAACTTCCTAATTTCCTGATCTAGCATGGCAGTGTCCGTGTGAAAGCCTTGCCTAAACAGCTGACCAATGATGTTGTCCATTGATTTGCTATGTTCAGCATCAGCCTCCTTGACCAGGAATGCTAGATCAGTCTCCTTCACCACCTTCTCTCCCTCCTTCTCTCCTTTTTCTTTTTGTAAGTGACACTGAAATCTTTTTGGATTTCAGCTACTTTAATCTGTTCAGCTCTCTCCCCCTCTCCTTCTCCTTCCCCTTCACCTTCTCAATCTCCTCAACCACATCCCTCTCGTTTTCCCCTCTTTCCCCACTTCTTGCTCCTCCTCTACCCTCTTCCTCTTGGCTTTCACTGATGTCTCCCCCTTTTTGGTTGCATTGGTTAGGGTTTGACTATCAGAAAGCGTTTTGGCCACAGCAGCCTCCACCATGGGCTGTATTTGTGAGGGAAGCCTCTCATCAAGGGTTTTCATCACAATGTCTGTGATTATTAGTGTGATGAGAGGCATGGATTGTTGAAGGATAGCAGCTAATTGCTCAGGGGGGTTTTGTCCCTGAGAACTAGTGCCAGAAGCAGGGGCAGGTGGCTGAGTTTGTGGGAGTGGCTGAGTGGATGTGAGACCTTCAGGTGAAGGTGCCATCTATGGGTGTATGGTGGCAGATGGACTTTGTTCTTGGGAGAATTTGGCGAGCAGCTCTTTGAGTCTGCTCACCTCCTCCTCAAGAATGGTGTTTTGAGCAACTACATCAAAGAAGAAGCTAAGGTCATCATCAGTTTGCACTGAATCACCTGACCTCCTGACTGTATCAGGATGTACATGCACTGAGTGTGGCTCAGTAGTTGCATGTGCCCCTTTGTCTTGGTTCTGGGGACTTCCAGCCTCCGGATTGGATCCATCATCGGCAGTTGCCTCTGATGAGGTCTTAGTGATGGTACCAGCTTCTTCCTGCTCAGATGTTGATGCAGGGGAAGTGGCAGCCTCACCAGATTGTCTTATCTCCCTAGCCACACTGGAAGATGAGACATGTGATTCTCGGTGTTGTGGGCTCCCTCTAACACTTGTTTCCACCCTCTCTTCGGTTGGAGATACCCCAGTTGTGATTTGTTTCTGGGGAGAGGGTGGAGTGTTAAGATGGGTCAACACTTCTACAATGATTAAAGTAGGGCTTTTAGGGGCGGTTGCAGTGGGAGATAGGCTAGAAGCAGATTGCACATGGGGAGGAATGTGCTCTTCAATGGCAACCTCCTCAATTGAGAAAGGTTCCAGATGTGTGGCAGCCCCTGAAATGGTTGCATCAGGCTCCTGTAAAGAGGAAACCTGCGCGGTTGTGGTAGGTGGAGTCGTGGTGACTGCTGGGAGAATCTGGCTAGCAGCCACTTCCTGCGTTTGTGTTGCAGGGGCATCCTTAAGGGACTTATCTCCCTGAGTAGCCTTTGTGGGATTCTTTTTGGGTTTGGGCTTAGTGGGGACTTTAGACTTGGAGGTGGAGGCTGTGGGTTCCAGCTGCGTGGGTTTGCGCAGCTTGGCAGCCTTTTTGAGTGTCTGGTCGGTATTGTGCCTGGAGTATACCGTAGCTAGTACAGCCATGGCAGGGACTCCAGTGCCAACTAGTCCCTCAGCATTAAGCTGACTCTCTATCATGGCCATAATGAACCGTGGATATAAAATCCAACGGTTTGCAAATGGTTTTGAGGCCATGTCTTTGAGTTCCAAAATATTATTTTAGTAAAATTAATGGCTGTTTTCAAAGATAGAGTACAATACCTGTTGCCACCTTATGGACATCTGGTCCCATGAGGATGTCTTCGGGGCCAGACAAACATTCACCATGTGGAAGATAAGTCGTCGTGGATCAAGGAAATGTTTCTTCAGCAAGGTGGAGGCAGAGAGGTCACCCTGATAATCATGAGCAGTGAAAGAGAGATCAAGGGTGCCTTTGGGGTAGGCAGTTGGGAAGGTGGCATCCTCCAGCTTTAGGGTTTGTCGTATGATAGCTGGAGTGATGACCACGGGTTTGTTGTTCACGGACGACCGGAGAGAGACCTCGCCGTCGTTCTCTCCAGATTGAACGGTAACGTTCGTCCAGAACTCTGATAGGGAATCGGCATGAATGGTCGGATTTATGAGAAATGCCGTTTGGAAAGGAGAATCGATCATAAGATCGATGGCGTGATGGAACTTTGTCCAGAATGGTGACTTTGTGAGGTATGCGACACAGTTGTGTCGAGACTTTAGTTGCATGGTCGCCATTAATGGTGTATGGGAGGTTTCAGAGTTTTTGAAATTTTAGGTCAAATGAGAATAAAAATCTCTGAAGGATAGGTTGGGTATTTATAGGGTATGGAAATGGCTGAAAGAAAACGACTGAAGGTTTTGGTGTTAGTCATCAGTTGTTGAAACGACTGATGACGTGGTTTTAACCTTCAGAAGTTGTAACATCTGAGGACTTGGTGTTAGTCATCAGTAGTTGTGAAACTACTGAGACCTTGGTTTTGTGCTTCAGATGTTGTAAACGACTGAAGACTTGTTGTTAGTCATCAGTAGTTATAAACTACTGAAGACATGGTTTTCATCTTCAGACGTTGTAACAACTGAAGACTTGGTGTTAGTCTTCAGTAGTTGTAAACTACTGACATCAGTAGTTAAAACTACTGAAGACATGGTTTTGCTTCAGTTGTTGTAAACAACTGAAGACTTGGTGTTAGTCATCAGTAGTTGTGAAACTACTGAAGACATGGTTTTGTCCTTCAGTTGTTTGGGTATGAAACAGCAGATATAGGTATCAGCTGAAGAGTAAAGTTACTCATCAGCTGTTTCCGTCAATTCAGTTGTTTCATTCTGACCTCCGCATTTACTCATAAGCTCTTTGGCTGACTTTCAGATGTTTCATTGGCCCTTCAGCTCTTGTGAATATTTATCCTTCAGCTCTTGTGATCAGATGTTCATAAGTGCTGATGAAATAAATTATTCTTTAGAACTGGTAAACAAATTGTCTTCAGTACTTATGTGTAAGATTACACATCAGTAGTTATGACCAAAATTTGTTCTTCAGTACTTATTTGTGTGAAAATTATACATCAGTAGTTATAACCATATCAATAGTTGTAACTACATCAGCTGTTTTCAACAAATAATGTACTTCAGTACTTTGAATCATTTTAGTCTTAAGTAGTTGTGAAAATGCTGAAGACTAAATGATTCATCAGTACTTATATTTGACCTTTGCATACCAATGCTCATCAGTACTTGTGAACTGAGAGCATCAGTATTAGTCAAATTATTCTAGCTGCAGCATACCAAGCCTTAGGACCAAATTTTGGAATGTGGCACTATCTAAAGGCTTAGTAAAGATGTCTGCAAGCTCATCAGCACTAGGCACAAACTTTGGATCAATCAGACCTTTTTCATAGCAATCTCTTATAAAATGATGTCTGATCTCTATATGTTTGGTCCTAGAGTGCTGGACTGGATTTTTAACAATACAAAGAGCTGAAGCACTATCCATTAGTAATGGAGTCTTAGTCTCTCTAATGCCATAATCCAAGAGTTGGTTCTAAGCCAGAGTACTGAGAAGTACAACTTGCAGCAGCAATGTACTCAGCTTCAGCAGTGGATGTAGCAATTGATGTTTGTTTCTTACTCTGCCAAGAAACTAAACAATTGCCTAGGAATTGGCAACCACCAGAAGTGGATTTTCTGGTGACTTTGCATCCTGCATAGTCACTATCAGAGAAAGCAACTAATTTGCAAGAATGCCCAGTTGAATACCAAGACCTAGTGATTGGGTGCCCTGCAGATATCTAAAGATCCTTTTGACTACAATCAAATGGGATTCTTTAGGTGCAGCCTGAAATCTAGCACAGGCACATGTTGCAAACATAGTGCATGGTCTAGAAGTTGTAAGGTACATCAAGGACCCAATCATACATCTGTAAAGGGTTTCATCAACCGCTTTACCTTTCTGATCAACATCCAGTTGTGTGATGCTGCTCATGGGAGTAGAACAGGGCTTACAGGTTTGTAAATCAAACTTATTCAACAACTCTTTTATGTATTTGGACTGATGAATAAAGATTCCATCAGCCCTTTGTTTGATTTGCAAACCTAGAAATAACTGTAATTCCCCCATAGCACTCATTTCAAACTTTTGCTTCATGAGCTTTGTGAATTCATCACACAATTGTGGATCAGAGGATGCAAAAAATTATGTCATCTAGCTTATGCTGTCCCACAGTCTTGATGAATAAGGTTTTATCAATGGTGCCTCTAGTGAACTTATTTTCTAGAAGAAAAGTTGAGAGTGTCTCATACCAGGCTCTAGGAGCTTGCTTCAGCCCATAAAGAGCCTTATCAAGCTTATACACCCAATCAGGATGTTTACTATCCTCAAAGCCTGGTGGTTGACACACATAAACTTCCTCCTTTATTTTACCATATAAGAAGGCACTTTTGACATCAATTTGATAAACCTTAAGACTATGAAAGGCAGCATAAACTAAGAACAATCTAATTGCCTCCAGTCTGGCTACAGGAGCAAAGGTTTCATCATAATCGATGCCTTCCTCTTGTGCAAACCCCTGGACAACCAGCCTGGCCTTGTTTTAACTATTTGGCCCTTCTCATCTGTTTTGTTCCTAAATACCCATTTAGTGCCTATTGCACACTTACCTTAGGGTAAAGAAACAAGCTCCCACACTTGCTATTTTCTGAACTGAAGAAGCTCAAGTTGCATTGCTTCAACCCATCCATTATCTCTTAATGCAACATGATAGTTCTTTGGGTCTTGCTGACTGATGAAGAAAGCATAGAAGCAGAAGTTGGACAATTGATTCCTGGTTGAAACTCCAGCATTGATATCACCAATGATTTGAGATGTGGGGTGATTCTTCAGCTCTTGATAGACTATAAGATCAGTGCAAGTGTTTATAGGACTTTCAGCAGCAACAGATGGTGATGAAGATTCTTGAAACCATGTAGGAGATGGCAGCTCAAATGAAGTAGAGCATGCAGAAATCTCATCAGCATTTATTGTGGATGGGGCTGCTAAAGCTGCAGGAGCATCAGGTTTAGTGGACTCAGGCAGGTGGTCACTAAACCTGAAAAGGTGAGTACTGGCTACATCATCATCAGTACCACCAGGTGGAGAACTGTTGACAGGCACAACAGCTGGAGGTTGATAAGGAACATATTGCAGTATGTCCAGATCAAATAACTCCACAGGGTTTTGTGGAATCTTGTCCTTTGGAGATTCATTGAACTTGACATGCAGAGTTTCTTCAACCATCTTTGTCCTACAGTTGAAAACTCTGTATGCCTTGCAAGTTGATGAATAACCAACAAAATACCCTGCATCCACCTTACTAGCAAACTTCTGGAGTGGATTGCTAGTGCTGAGAATGAAACATGGACACCCAAAGGCTCTAAAGAAGGAAATCAGAGGGGCCAAATGATGAAGTACTTCATAAGGAGTCTTCATCAACCTCTGATTCACTAATGCTCTATTCTGCACATAGCAAGCTGTGTTGACAACTTCAGCCCAAAAGGTCAGTGGTAATCCTGAGTCAGCCAGCATTGACCTTGCAGCTTCAATGAGAGTCCTGTTCTTTCTCTCAACCACTCCATTCTGTTCAGGAGTTCTGGGAATACTGAACTGCCTTTTAATTCCCTTAGACAGGTAGAAGTCATCAAGTGTGTGGTTTCTAAACTTTGTTCCATTGTCACTCCTCACACACTTGACCTGCAGGGAATACTGCTTCTTCACAAATAACACAAAGTTCATAATAGCCTTGGCAGCTTCATCCTTGGTGTGCAAGAAGAAAGTCCATACATATCTGGAGTAATCATCCACAATTACCAGACAGTATTTCTTCTTTGCCATGCTCATCACCCTGACAGGACCAAAGAGATCCATGTACAAGAGTTGCAAGCAGGCAGTGGACTTTGGTTCTTCTATTGGAGGGAATGAAACTCTGTGTTCTTTTCCCTTTAAGCAAGTAGTGTAGTTGTCTTCACACTTGAACTCCTTCAAAGGCAATCCTCTTACTAAACCATGGTTTATCAGCTGATTCATGTTCTTGAGATTAACATGCCCCAGCCTTCTATGCCATGGAGTAGACTTTTGAGGAGAGGCCTTGGAGAATAGGAAAGGATGGCCTTTTAGATCTATCTTTTTGTAAAGATCTAAGGCGTATACTCTTCCTGTCCTGTTGGCCTTCAGGAGAGTATATTCATCCAACACCTTGTCAATCAAATTTAGAACTTTGGATGACAGAATCCGACAGTTCTGGCTTGTGAAAAGGGCAACATGGCCTTTATCACACATTTAACTGACACTCAAGAGATTGTACTTGAGATTCTCCACATGGTTAACATCATCAAACCTTATTTCCCCATTGGAAACAAAGCCTTTTCCGGTGATGTAACCCTTTGCATCATTACTAAAGGAGACAAATCCCTTCTTTCCTTGAGAGTAGTCATTAAGAAGGGAACTGCTTCGTGTCATATGCATGGATCCTACACTTTCTACATACCAGATGCTTCTTTGGCATGTTGAAGAACCCTGCAATCATAACAACAAGTTAGTTAGTTTTAGAGACCCAAACCTTTTTGGTTTTGGGTCTATTCTCAACAACAGGTGCAACACTAACAGGTGTGTTATGTGTGACAGCCTGAGGTGAAGGAGATGGTGTAGAAGAGGATCCCTTTAGCTTGGATTTCCTTTTCTGTGGTTTTAACACAGGAGCATCTAATTGGTTGACTCTTCCCATTAGATGCTGAACCATCATCACAAGTTATGTCTGACTTTGTGATAAAGCTTTCAGCTCTTCAGACACATTGGGGCTTGCTGATGATGGATTCCTTTGTTGTACCATCTTCTTTTGAGCAACCTCAGCTGTTGCCTGAGTAACCCCTACCTTCTTTTTGGATTTGCTTTTGGGCTTAGGGGTTTCAGGCTTTGATGTTGCTAGTACAAACTTGGTCTCAAACTCATTTTTTATTGTATTCATGTGCTCTTTAATTTTCTCCTTTTGTTTGAGTTTAGAACCTCTTTTGTACCGATAATCATCAGTAAGATGATTGAACAAGCCACATATCTCACATGGCTTCTTCTTCATCTTATGTTGATCATCTATTGAAGAGGATGAAGCTGCTGAAGACTTGTTCTTCAGCTGTTTGCTGTCAGTACTTGCAGTTTTCTTCCTTGTAGTACCTGCTTTCCTGACATCCTCTTCAGTAGTCTTCAAATCCTTTCTACTGGCAGTTTTCTTCTCTTCAGTACTGGCAGTAGTTGGGGTTTGAACTTCAGGTGTTATCACTTGCTCTCCAGTACTTTCAGTACTTCTAGAGACAACACCTGAGTTGATCAACTCTTTGATCATGTGACAGTCAACATTTGAACTATCAGCTGTTTTAGCATCAGCTGATTGGTTTTGTGAGGAATGAATGCTAACTTCTACTTCTGATGATGCTGTATCAGATAGTAGGTCACATGATGAGAAGGATTGGTTATTGCTCTCTCCATCAGATTCAACTTCTGCTCTTGAAATGAAATCTGTAGGAGGAGCAGTGTGATTATAACCAATGCCAAACTTCACATTGGAAGCAGATTGCTTACTAAGAAGCATTTCAAACCCCTTGCAGGATTGCACCCATCGATCACACTCTACCTGGGTGGCTGCAAGTGTTTCCTTGAGGTCTCTGTACTTTTCTAGAAGTACCTCTTCTCTAGCCTTATCATCTTTTATTTGACATTTAAGCTTATAAATCTCATCATTTTTATCATTAATCACAGCCTCAAATTCAGCTTTTCTTTTGGAATTGGTTTGCTCTAGCTCAAGATTTTTGTCAATTAAAGCTACATTTGCCTCTCTAATAGAAGCAAATCCTGCTATGCATGAATCAGAACAAAGCTTGGCTTTAGCCTCAGAGGATACCTGTGATGAAGCATTGGAGGATGGCCCATCAGCAGACTCCAGGGCCATGAGAGCAAGGTTCCCAAAAGGATGATCACCACCATGTTGACCAGCACCTTGGAATAGTTGTTCTTGACCAGATAAATCATCTGGTCAACTACTCCAGTCAACAACTCCTAGGGTGAAGAAGCTGTGTTGTTGAGGTTAGGGTTGATGATGAGATTGGGAAGATTGAGGCTCAGGGAGAGCATGTGGTTGCTGAGCAGGGGGTGCTTGAACTTGACTTGGCTAAGGCATGTAGTAGCAGGGGTATGGGTATGGCATATGACCCTGAGGCACAAAGTATGCAGGTGATGCCTGTGCTGGTGATGGATGACTGGAACTGGTGGAGTGTTGCCCTTTGTGCTGTGAGCTATTGCTTGGAAAAGTCACAAAGGGTGCAAAGGAGTTAGATCCAGATGATCTACACTCTCTAGCAAAGTGTCCAAGCCTCTGGCACTTGTGACACCTCAACTTGCTCTTGTCAAAACCAACTTTGGTTTTGCTAGAGAGACCAGGAAATTTCCTCCCAGTTCTCTTGTAGAACTTTTGAGATCTGATATTTATCATAGCCATTTGACTCAAAATATCCATCTCTTCCAAACCATCATCTGGAATGTTCTTCAAGTCCTCCATCAGAAAGCACAAGTTATCACTGCTACCTCCTAAACTACTATCAACACCAACAAAAGCATGTTCAGAATTGCTAGAGAAATCAATATGCTCATCATAGGCATTCTCAGATGTAGCATATTCTGACTCTTGACCTATCAAGGCAGCATTGCCTGAGACAAAGTCATCAGTGAGCTTGCCAGATGATGACAACTTCCTTTTCTATTCTATCTCTCTTTCAAATGTAAGCAGTTTCCCATGAAGTTGGGTGAGAGATAGAGTGTCCAGATTTGCACTGGAGCGTAGGACAATGGTATAAGTGTCCCATCTCTCAGGCAGGGATCTAAGAAAGTGGTCGTTCATCTGACTATTGGAATACTCTTGTTTAACCATTTTCAGCTCAGAAATAAGACAAGAGAATCGCTCATACTGTTGAGTCAGTGTCTCACCCTTCCTATGAGAGAATGTCTCATATTGTTGGGCGAGGATTTCCCTAGTATTTGCTAAGACCTCATTGGTTCCTTCGAATTGTTCCTTCAGAGCAACCCAGAGATCATGAGCAGTTTCATGATGCAAAAGTCCTGAATAGATCTCATTTGGAATTGCCATAGCCAAAATTCCATGGGCTTTAGCATCAATCTCGAACAACTTAAGATCTTCGTCCGAATATTGATCAGGTTTCTTCAGAACCTGCTCATATGATTCAGGAACGCTCACCATACGCTTGTATGGTCCATGCACCACTGACTTCCAACAACCAGCACTGTTGACAGACAAGTGGTGGAGCATACGACGTTGCCATATGTTATACTCACTCCTCACAAGCATCGGAGGCTTTTTTGAGGAGCTAGTATTATGAGGATCGTTAGTTGGTGTTGTCATTTCAGATTTTAGTCATATTCAAGGTAAACAAAACAAATCTAGCTCAAAAACCACGAGAACCTCAAGTTTAACAGTCAGAAGCAGCAGAAAATCAATCTCTATAACTAATTCTTGCAAATTGCTAATTTGATCAAACGTAGTTGTCAAAAGAGCAGTTTCAAATGATCAATTGTTAAATAGATCAATGATTAACCGGCTCTGATACCATTTGACAGGATCTAAGCCTCTTGTTTGATCAATTAGGTTGTATTCGCAGCGGATTTAGTACAAGAATTAGAACAAACAAGCAAGAACACAATAGATTTAACAATAAAACAGTAAGTTATAGAGAAAGATGGAAGTTCTGCAAAAGAGAATATTTCATTCAATACATGCTTTGACTGCGGCTGTGATTAGCAGCGGCTACAATTAGGTCATCTTCCTTATATAGGGAAGAATAACCTAGTGCTGATGTCACTTGACAGTGACATCAACCGTTATTAATAAACTACTGATAGAACACCTAAACTACTAAAGATATCAAACAACTGACATCTTCTTACAAAATAGCTAAGTGTTCTACTTATTACAAGTACTAAAGAAACAAGAAACTACTGAAAGTTACAACGACTGAAGAACAGACTCTTCAGTCGTTTACAACTACTGAACTATAACAACTGAAGAACAAACTCTTCAGCTGTTGTACAAACTACTGAAAAGGAAAAATACAAACTACTGAAAGAGAAAAACCATCACAACATCTGAAGAAGACTTCTTCAGCTGTTGTGACAAACTCTGAAGCTTCAGCACTTGATCTTCAGACTTTGGGCTTCAGATGTTTCATCAGCTGATGACTTCAGTAGTTGTCATCAGCTGATGTCTTCAGTCTTTATCTTCAGACTTTGTGCATCAGTTGTTGATCTTCAGTTCTTCAGTTCTTCAGCTGTTGATCTTCAGTATTTGAGTCATCAGTACTTGAAGTCTTCAGTACTTGTATTCTTCAGTATTTCAGACTTCAGTACTTGTCTTTAGTACTTGGGATCTTCAGCTGTTGTTCTTCAGATCTTTGATCTTCAGCTGTTGAGTCTTTGTCAAACTGCCGATGAAGCTTTCAGCAGTTGTTGTGATGTCTTGTGGGACTTGGAGGTTTTTCTGATCTTGGCTCATTGGTTCTTTTGGTCCAACAGAGTTCCGACCATTACCATAAGTGTGACCTAGGTCGATTAGGACCCCAGGACAAGTTAGAAACAATCAGAATTAGGAATGGCTATAGCTAGAAAGTAAGAACAGTTAAATTATGGAAATAAAGGTTATATAAATCAAGGTAATACATCACGCGGTCATACATTTACGACTGAAGCAAGCCACATTTGACAAGACCAAATATTGTTACATGCATGTACCTTATCATCAGTAGCTACACATCTATTTGATACCAGGGTTGATAATAGCTTTGATTCTATTAGAATTATTCAATAACTTAGCATTAACCCTAGTTGCTTAGAAATTATTTACTCGGTTGAAATGACCGATGGTAATAATTAGAGGTTACACAAAAGTACACGAAGATCATGTCTTTGGCATAGACTTAATACCGTATGAATTGGTTATCGAAGCATGAAACCAAGATAGACCATCAGGAGAAGGTGATTCGTCGGAAGCCTCTAGAATTCAATGTGGGAGATCATGTTTGACTCAAAGTCTCTCCCTGGAAAGGGATTGTACGATTTGGAAAGGAAGTGTATTGCTGATGAATCATTTGTTGTTCCATTAGAAGAACTAGAAATCGATGAACAGCTTCGTTTTCATTGAAGAACCAGTTGAGATTATGGACCGAGAAGTCAAAACCCTAAAACGTAGCAAGATCCCTATTGGGCGTGTTAAGTGGAACTCAAAGCGTGGATCAGAGTTTACCTGGGAACGCGAGGACCAAATAAAGAAGAAGTACCCACAACTATTCAACGATCAGCCACCTACTTCTTAAGGTATCATTTTTAAGATATCTTTTTCCTTAAATTTCGAGACAAAATTCCCTTCAACAAGGGGATGATGTCACAACTCTGTCAAAACCTTACAACTCACACGGTATAAATCATTGAATCTCATGTAATTAACTGAACCTAATGTTCTAATTTTCGGGACGAAAATTCCCTTCAACAAGGGGATGATGTCACAACTCTGTCAAAACCTTACAACTCACATGGTATAAATCGTTGAATCTCATGTAATTAACTGAACCTAATGTTCTAATTTTCGGACGAAAATTTCTTCAACAAGGGGATAATGTGACAACCCGTATAATTCAGGCTAACACCGTTCCGACTGTTTTCTGTTATCATTACTATTTGCCAACATTATTTGACATTATTAATAGTTCATAAACTAAATTATTATTAGTACATATTTATAATTAAATCAAAAACAATTAAACATCATAATAATAATAATAATAATAATAATAATAATATATAATAATAATAATAATAATAATAATATGGTTATTAATAATTTGTAAGAATTATTAAGAAAATAAGCAATTATAAAAAAAATTAGATTTAAAAAGCCTAGGGGGTATTTATGCAATTAATGAAACTCATTTTAAAAGTTTTTGACATGAGATGTTAACAAATGAAAACCACAGGGACCATTTGTGTAATTCTTATAACCCAAACCACCCGCCCAACTATCCCCTCGATTTTCCGGTCGCCGGCCGGTGAAGATCCGGCGCGGCTCCGGCGACCCCAAACGGCTTAAAAATCGGTTTTTAAAACCCCACAAGACACCAATACGATCGTGGGACAGAGTTGATCAATAGTGCGCCCTTTAATTGGGTAAAAAGCAGCCGGATTTTAGGTAATTGACCGCTAACCAAACCCACTATCATACACCTAATCGAATCCACTCAAACGAATATGATAATCAAATTAATCCAGTATAAATAACCATGTATCTGTTCTTAATCAAACACAACTCACAATTCTACTTGAAACAAACGAAAAACATTCCTTTCAATCCTCTCAAAGCCGTGACCTGCAACTCGATCAAAAGCTACTATTCGATGAATTTAAATCAAAATTAGCAAGGGGCTTTGCATCAATAACAGTTCTTGAAGCTACCCTCGAAATTAATTTGATTAATTTCATCGTTTGCTCATCCTGTGATTCATCAAAACCCGAGGGCTGTTCGACGACCTGATCATCTTCAAACCGTCGTCATTCGGATAATTAAACACATCTTCATAATCGTTTCATCATGGGGAATAAAAGCCCCATGAACATAGCCTGTAATCACATCGAATCAGGGCTCAATTTGATTCAAGAACAAATCTAGGGTTTCGGGATTTGGGGGAAATTGGGGATTTGTTTAAACGGTTGTTTTTAAAGTTCGGAAACTGAATCCTATCGCGGCTGAGGCCTTGGTTTACTAGTATGTGTGCGGGAGTGTGTGTTTGAGGTCGCGGGTTCGAACCCGGCCAACCTCACATATTTTTTTTAAAGGCTTTCGGGCTTTAAAAAAATTACAGAAAATTTCTAAAAATTATAAAAATCAATTCTATAAACTTTGTATATTTTAAAAGTTATCTAATTATTTTCTGAAAAATTATTTCTTGTAACATTTTAATAAATTTATAATATTAACAAATGATATAATTAGTTTATTTATATAAAAATAAACTATAAACGGTTGAATCATGAAATTATTATTATTACTCGTATTTTAATATATATATATATATGCGGATGAATGAGGCGTTGTATGTATTATATATATATATATATCAATAAGTTACGCCTTAATAAACGTTTGGAGTTATAAAGATATATAATTAAAAGTATGATGAGTATTTTTATACATAATC